>MOOC01000171.1:0-118605 GCA_023376865.1 Colletotrichum filicis | reverse complement strand
AGTTATATATAGCTAAGTTTTAGCGTATATAATTAAGTATTACTTAAGTTATTTAGATTTAAAATAATACTTCTTAACTATATAATATTTAGTATTTAAGGCTTTAGTATTATTACGTAATAAAGACCTAATATATAATTATAAAAATACTATGCTCTTTAAATTTAATTAATATTCTACTTAAAATATTTTTTATATAATTTAATATATATAAATAAGCTAGTTAAGTATATAATTAAAAATAGTAGGTTTTGGTATAGCCCTACTAAAATAGGGTGGGCCAAAAGGGGGGGTGGGCCAAAAGTGGGTGGTTTGACTTATTTACTAAGATTGTCCGCGGGGAGCGTGGATTGCGGTTGGGTGGCACGTAAGTATTTCCCGGCGCCGAAGACCTAGCTGTCTCTTGCGCCAATGTGTGCACACTCTCGGAATATCGGATTATCTTTCATGACCCAAGGTTAAGTAATGGTGCCCAACGGAGAAACCGAGGATTAATTGCAGCATGGATTATCGCGAGAAAACTACCGCACTTTTGACCAGTGTAAACCAATTCTCCGTGGCTACGTTTCAGAATTTAATTCCAAAGCATGATGAGATGCCAGACTGTATGCATCTGTCAGAGACTGACGCCCACATCACGCAGACATAGTCCGCATGATTATGTCCAAGCCGTAACAACACCGTCTCCCTATGCAGAGCTGTGATAAACAAGCTTTCACAACAAGGTAGAAAATAGAGACAGGCAACCGATGCATTTACTTTCTTTGACATGTAATTCGGGTGCCTCCGACCTGGCCTCCAGAGAACACTTCATCAACGGCATCATAGAATGCGGTGAGATCAGCATCTATCGACGGATCTTTCTTGTAGGCTTCAGCACGCTCATGCACGAAGTCTGTCCAGATGGTTGACATATCAACCCAGTCAGTGACCTCGAACCCAGCTTTCTCGAGCTCTGCAATGTAATGCTCTTTGTCAGGCAAGTCCGGACAGGAAACCGAGCTTCTCAAGACCTCGAGAGTCTTGGCGTCCAGAGATGTTCGGGCAAAGAAGTCTTCAATGTACATCTTGCCTCTTGGCTTGAGGACGCTGTGTGCTTTCTTGAACAGGGCTTCTCGTTCTGGGATATGCAAGATGCACAGGAATGAGACGATGTGGTCAAACGGCGCACCCATTTCAGCTGGGTCGAGTTTGAGGAAGTTGCCGTTAGTGGATGTCGCATTTGCCTCAGCACCCGATTTTGCGTTAATTGTCTGAGCAATGTCGTGAATCTCCTTTTGCAGCTCAATGCCAGCTGTCGTAGCATCGAAGTGTCGGTAGAGGTATCTGCCCGTGCCACCGAACCCGGATCCGATATCGAGCACCCGCTCCCCGGCTTGCAGGCCCAAAGACTTGGCAGCCGTTTCGATCGCACTATCGCCCAGGTAGTGCATGCAGTCAAAGGACTTTGTGTCTTCTGCCTCCCATTCGTTCTTCTCCTTTAATTTGTCAAGCGTGCGGTGAACCCGGTTGAGCTTGTAGAGGTTCATGTCCGGGACATCGGAGGCAGTATTGCGAATTGACGGCATGGTGAATGAGGGGCCGGTAGTTGGTTCGGGGTTCTCGGTCTCGGTTCTGGTCGGCTGATTGTAGACAAGAAGCCGAGTCAGAAAGTCTCTTCAGGTCCCCGGGCAGTACGAGCTTAGAGCCAAGGCTAGGCAAAAGGGTACGACTCACTGGCCTTTTGTACTGGTCCGTATGAGGAGGTAGCACGCGCCCTTGAATGGTGCCGTTGGGATACTTCTTGTTTTGTGAGTGGTAGCGCCAATTTACCCCTCGCCTTCACCATCGACGTCACACATTCGTCTTGCGGAACATTACAGGTCACACGTTCCGCCAGGGATTAGAGTTCCGTTCCGCGATAAAAAAAATGATAGTGCCGCTGTGCTGAGAGATTTCTATGGTGAGACAGGCCAGAGACCTTGTAAGAAATAGCTGACGTACCTCGGTGAGACATTGTCTATCAGGTAGGATGATGCCACAATTGGTTACATTTCCCTGTAGTTGCATAAGTGGGCGTTATCTCAGCGTCTACCTCGATGGAGTCGAGGATCCGGAGATAAAGAGTGTACAACAGAATGAGGGGGATGCATCGGAGGCGCAAGGTCTTTGGAACTTCTCCAACTTCAAGAGTGGGGGAACCGATATGAGGGCTGCCGATTGAATACGTCTAGTCTTAATGTAGATTTGTTGCGGAATCGACGCTCAACGCCATTGAGTTTCAACTTTTATGAAATGGGCGGAGGACTATGGTTGCTCACCTACAATTGTAAGACCCCCGACTTTTCTGAAAACGCCACGGCAATTAGAGACGTACAACAGACACGAACCTAGCCTTAAAGCAAACAATGAGATGTGCGGAGGAGCCAAAACTCTAGATCTCTACACTGGCACACACTCAATTACAGTGGGAGACAGTCTCATCCGCATAGAAGTAAGTGTCTTAATGAGCAGCTGTCAGTATCTCACCCAATCTCACTAATTTCAAGTATCATTCTTCCCTCAATTAAAAGAAAAGAAACTCCAGACTAGAACATCCTTCTTGTACTCTCTCAGCACGCCGGGGTCCATTCAATGCAAAATCTTCCAGCAAATTGAAACCAAAATTGAGCCCTTTGTTTTCGCTCGGGTAGTCCCACATGCTCGCAAATCCCGACTTCAAAATACCACAATGCTTTAGTTTATTCCTTACTAAGTCGCATCAGTTATTTTTGCCCGCGGCTTCTCCGAATGGTATCTGCGTTACTCTGATGCACTTCCTCGTATTGCGCGAAGTATATCAAGTCCCCGCCTTTGACGTCTGCATCAACAACCTGAGACAAAGGTTGGTTCCAAGCTGCTGGCTCCGGCACATCCTCTGTCATCGCAGCAATGTACCGAAGTGTTGCATTGATGAAAGTTGAGTTGTAGCCACCTATGGCAATCCTGTTTGGCTCTCCATGTGCAGGCAGGATCTTCGAGATAGGGAAAGTCGCCATTCGTTGAAGCTCCATCTGATGCATCGGCAAGCTCTTGGCATCAGCGATGAAGGTCGCCGTATCCTCCACAGTATCACCGGCGAAGATCAGCTGCTTCGAAGGGATGTAAAGAATAGTTCCATCAGGAGTGTGAATTTGGAAATTGTGCAACTCAACAGAGAGGTTGCCCACCTTCATCTCCTTCTTCCCAGTATAGAGCTCCGTAGGGGGCACAGCAACAATGGCTGGGCTATCAGAAGCAAGGTCCTGCGTATTCCTCTTCACAGTCCGGGCCGTGATTTCATGTCCGACAATTGTGGCTCCCCCTTTGGAGAAAACTTCAGTGCCAGCAATGTGATCATTGTGTGTCGGATTGGAAGTCTAATTCGACCGCGGCATACGGCCAACTGCGCAGGGGCCAATTAGGGGCCCTATTTACGATTATCGTAGCTAGCCTAACCTACGGTTAAAACCTCCTTTTTATACTTATATAAAAATTTATATAGTGTAATTAATCTCTTCGTTAACCTATAGTTCGAACTAATTACTTTATAATAAGAATACTAATACTAATTAGTAATTAAATTTTATTATTATAAATTAATAAGGTATCTTATTACGTAAAAAAGACGACTTTTTAATACTATATGGAATAAGAGATTTATACTAATTAACTTTATAGAAATAGATAAAAAAGGAAGTAATTCTTAAATATTATACGGAATTAAGTAATCGTAGCTTTTTATTATTTATAAAAAGTTAATATTTATTATATTAAACTATATTAATTAATAAAACTACTTAAGTAACTAGTTTTTTACCGTTACTTTAAGTAGCTTTTTTACTAAATAACTTTCCTATAGCCGGCTTATAATTAAAAATTAACTAGTTAAATTAGTAAAAAGAAATACTTATATAGTAACTACTTATATAATTAATTAGCGTAATAAACGAGCTTAATAATATAATATAAAAGAGTACTATATAATTTAAAAAAAGGATTTCTAAACGTAAATATTTTTAATTAATATAATAAAAACCTATATAAAAATTATAAAGCTAAGAGATTTATAATATATAAAAAGGTTTATTATTATAAGGATTTTATAAATATAACCTTAAGCTTATAATTTAAATAACCTCCTTATAGCTCCCTTAACTACCCCCCGGGTATTACTTTAAAATACTACCCTAGAGGAAATAGGTTAAAAAAAGAAGTAATTTAGAAGTTATAAAGAGTACGAGGCTTAGGAGGTTAAAAGAGTACGAAATAATAGAAATTAGTAATTAATAAAGATCCTAAGATTAATTATTATATTTTTTTATAATAATATAAACGTTTATTATTATTATTAAAAAAGGAACTACTAAAACCTATTTTTTTATACTAAATAAAAAGGAGGATCTTAGTAAGTATAATAGCTAGTAATTTAAAAGGGTAGTAGTAATTATTAAAAATAGTAAAAACGAGAGTAATAATAAAGTAGTAAGAGGAAGTAGGAATTGCTTAAACTTTAATAAATTCGTTAAGTAATAAAAGTACGGATTTACTACGGCTAGTACGTAAATTAAATATATTCTTATTAAAATTAAATATATTAATAATTATTAATACGGGCATAAGTTAAAATATAACCCTTAGTAAGTTAGGGTAAGAGAAAAGAGGAAAAAACCCGATTTTAAATAGAATCCTAATTTTTTATAAGTAAGTAAATATTAACTTAGATTATTAGGGAACGTAAATATATAAGATTACGGATTAGCCTAATAATAAGTAAATTAACGTAGTATTAATCTATTTAACTAAGGTTTATAAAAAAAAGGGGCTATAGGGGTAACCCCTATTTTATAAAATTATAAATAACCTTAGCTATTAGCTAGACGAATAGTTCGTAAGTATAAGCCTAGGAATTATAAAAGTAGTTAATAAATTCTTTTATAAATAAGGGGTATTATTAATATAATTATAATCATAAGAACTATATAAAATCCTAGTAATAACGATTATAGAGGAGGAATTCGTATTATAGAACTAAGTATAGGTTAATAAAGTATATAATTATTTTAATAAGTTTAAAAAAAGAGTAAACGACTTAGATTTCTTTTTTATAATTATTAATAATAATTTATTATTATAAAAGGATATATAGAAGTAAAATATAGTACTAAATGTATAATAATTAATAATTCTACTTATTTTAATCTATAGCTCGTTGCTATTATTAATATAAAATTCGGTACCAATTAGCTAATAAAAAAAAAAAAATAACCCGAGGTTACTAATAGTATATAGTAATATAAGGATTATATATAAATATTAAAAATATAATAATAAATACGAGGTAATTTATAGATTTTAAAAAGATTTTTTTAAAAAAGAAATTATATTCTAAAGGGAAGTACGAGGTCTTATAAAAACCCTAATAATATTTTATAATTATTATAAAAAAGTCGGGATTAGGGAATATTAGTACTATTTAATAATTAATATTATATTTATAAGTAAAGTTTTTAATTATTATTATAAAGCGGTACGTAATTTTAATTAGAACGATTTTTTTAGTATTATTAACGTAATCCGAAGCCGCTTCGAGACTTATAATAAGAATCTAGAGCTCCTATTTAAACTATAAATAATTTCTTTTATATTTATAACTAGGATAATAAAAAGTAAATTATAAATAGAAATCTTTAAAGAGCTTATTAATCGAATTAATAAGTTAGTAAAAACCTAGCTAAATAAGGGGACTAATAAGCGGAAAGTTAGATATTTTTATATTATAGTTTAGTACGTACTAAAGGTAAAAATAACCCTATACTAGGTACTTAAAAACTACGAGATATTCTATTTAAGGCTAAGATCTAGCTTTAATATTAAGGTAAGAATACTATATTAAATATATTTATAAGTATATAATAGCCCTTATTAATAATATTAAGTTAACTAAATATATAATAAAAAAGGAAAAGAGACTAAGTATAGTAATTACTAATAAAGAGGCCTAAATCCGTTAAATAAGTAGAGATTTAATTTATAAATAGGGTAATAAAAGAAATAATATTTTATTTATAAAAAGGATAGATATTAGTTAAGTAACTATTTTAAAAAAGAGCGTATTAAATTATATAAATAGTATAAAAAGTTAAGAGTAATAGACGGTAAAACTAGCCCTCGTTAGTTTAGCTAATTCTTTATTATATATAAGGGTAAATTTAAGGGTACGGAACTTAGTAATAATAACTATAATAGCGGCTTAAAGTATCCGCCCCCTATAAGAAATTCGGAAAATAAAGAAGATTTTGCCCCCTATATTAATAAATTAAATTATAATAAAATCGATAATATTAACTACTCTTTTTTTACCCCGTTAGTATCTAGAGGATATATAAGGTTAAATAAATAAAAAGTAATAGAAGCTCTAAATAAGTAAGTTTTTATTTACGGATAGTAAGGGAAAGTCTTTTAAATAACGGATATAGAAATAAATAAAAAGATAAATTTAATAGTATAGAATTTTATTTTTTTAATACTTAAGGAGAAGATATTACTTTTTTTAATATTTAAAGAGAAGAAATATAGTACTAAGTAATTCTAAGGGTAGCTAGAGGGGCCCTTTTTATATTATTTAAATTACTTAAATACTAAGTTTATATAAGTATTTTATATAAATAAAAAGTATAGCCTAGATAATTTCTATAAGATTATCTTAAATACTAGGGTATTATAATAGTTAATAAAAAGAAAGGGGTAATTCTAAGTATTATAGAAAATTATATTAATAATACTTAATACGTTAATAGTAAGTATTATAAGAATTAGCTTTAGCCTAGGTAAAGAAATTATTACCCTAAGTATAGTAAAAGTAGAGACGTACTTTAAAACGATAACTTTTTATATTTTACTTATTAATACCCTATTTTTCTTATATTTAAAAAATATAAATCGACTAAGTATTATATTTAATAATATAAAGAACAAAATCTTTAGTAATAAGTATTTCGAAATAATTAAATAATAATAAGGGTATATATTTATAAGGCTTATTAATAATACGAAGTTAATTAATTACTTAATAGAAAATAAGCTTAAATAACTATATTAAAGATTTAGGTACTTATTAGTTACGAGGCTATATAGCTTTTTAAAATAATTAAGTAATAATAATATTAAAATAGGGGCGCTAGAGTAGTTAATAAAAGTATATTATTAATATTAAATAAATACGCAGAGCTTACGTAGATTTAAATTTAAATTATATAATAAGCTTAATTTTAATAAGGAAATTGTTATTAATATTTTTTATTTAAATAGTTAACTAGTCCTATATATAATCAACGAGGCTATATTATTTTAAATAAGGTAATTCCTATAGGATCTATAAGTAAAGATAATATAAGTAGTTTTATAAAAATACTAAATTAATATATACTAAGGACCGCTAAATAGTATTAGAACCGACGCTAATACGAGTTTTAAGTTAATAAAATTTAAAAAAAATACGATAGCTTATAGTATATAGCTAAAAATCGTACTTATAAAAGCGTACTATAGTATTAAAAAAGTAAAAAGGGTATACTAGTAGTTAAAAAGGGCGTTTAGAATTATTAAAAAGGAAAATCCTAATTTTATTAACAACGAATACCTCTAGATAGTACTTAAGTATTATAATAATATTATAAGGCTTAATAAGCTTATATTAACGCTATTAGTATTTAAAATATATTTAAAAACGACCTTAGCCTCGTTATTATTACTAAATATAAACTAATAAACCTAAGTAATTAAAAAAGTAATATAAGTACTATACAAAGTAAGTATAAAAAAATAAGTTAATAAGGTAATTATTATACGTAATAGGCCTAATATAGGGGCTAATTTAAATATACCTTTAAATTCGGATATATAAGTATAGTGCGAAATTACTTAGTAATAGGCTAGGTTATATAAATTAATTTTTATTAACGAGCGGTTTTATATAGTTATAAAAGATCGTAACTAGCTACTCGAAGTATTAATTATAATAATTAGATTATATTATATAAATCTTATTAAGGTAATTTTTAAATTATAAAAAGAAGAAGAGCCTAGGGAAATAGTATAACTTATAGTAAAAGTATAGGAAATTATCCTTAATAAAATCGTTATAATAGTATTAATAAATAATAAAAAAGAGGAAATTACTAAAAGGGTACTAATATTATTAATAAGACGTTATAAAAAACTATAATAATAAGCCTTAATATAATAATTTATTACTAATAATAAAGTATTTAATACTTATTATATAATAAAAAAAAAAGCTAATTTTGAGCTAGTAGTTAAACTATATAAAAAAGGTATTATTATAATTATTAAAAAGCTATATAAGGGATTAGATCTTATTAAAATAAATACTTTATATAATCGAGGGGTTTATTAATTTATCTTTTATAACCCTAAAAAATATAAAGGTCTTTATATATTTAAATTGCGAATAGTACGTGAAATTAAGGGAAAAAGAATACCCTAACTATACGAGAAATCTAAGTATATAATTTAAGGGTATAGCGATATTAAAAAGGCGACGCTACTTACTTAATTACTTATAATATAGCGCTATAGCTAATAATTAATAATAGTACTAATAGTATTACTATAAAAAAAGGGATATAAGATTTAGAGCTATAATATTACTTAGGCCTATACTTAATTAGCTATAGGGCTTATAAAAAAAATCTTAGCCTATTTATTAAAAAAAATAGCTAGTAAGTACTTAGAAAGTACGATTATTAAAGTACTTAAACTACTATATAGGCTCGTAAAATTAAGTACTTATTAATAAGCTATATACTACGATTTTTATATTAATTAATTATTAATAATTATATTTATATATAACTTATACTTATTAATTTCTAAGTATAAAAGTAATTAATTTAGGATTATTAGAATATAAACTAATAATATATTAGGCCTATTTAATATTAATTTTATAAAAAAAGAGGATAAGGAGCTTTAAAAAGCGGGCTTTATAACTAAGCTAAAAGAGGTTATTATAATAAATAACTTATTAATATTTAATAATAGGATTCTTATAATTAAAGAGGAAACCGTCGTTTTTTAATAAAAAGGGTAAAGTAAGAAAATTACCCTTATTAATTTAAATATAATTAACGTTAAGAAGTAGTATAAGGCTAAGCTTATACGAGGAGTATATATTATAAATATATACTAGCTTAAAGTAACTTTTAATTATACTAAAATAGTATAGGTTATAGAGCTAAATAAACGAAATATCGAGGTACTTAATAAGTAGTTTAAGTAGTAATAAATAAATCTTAATTAAGGCCTCGTTTATTACTTAATTAACCTTATTATTAATAAACTCTACGTCTTTATTAATAAGTTATTTATAAATAATAATAACCTTATTTTATAATTAGGGTATATTATTATTTTAGTTAATAAGAGTATAAGTAAGAGCGAATTTATTATATATAATAATATAATTTACTACTTATTAACTAAAAATAAGTAAGTAATAAGAAGTATATTAGTATTAAAAATTTATAATATAGTTAATAGTATTAACCTTATTTATACGATTTTAATAATACTAAAGAGGATTACTAATCGACTTAACTTTTTATTAATCTTAATAATTATTTATACTAATTCTTACTCGCTATATAAATACCTTATTAAATTAAAAATAATAAAAAAAAAGAGGCTTATAATTAATATTATAGCCCTTAAGTAATTATATAAAAAGTATAAAATCCTTAAGATTTATTAAATTAATAATAATAATAATTTTACTAATACTTTTATAAAAGTAGTACTTAATAAGGAGTTAGAGTAATTTATAAGTAATAAAAAAGTTAATATATAAATAAAGGGATAGGTTATATAAAAAGAGTAAAAAAAAGGGGGAAAAGGAAATAACTTAGTAAAAGGGCCCGAGGTCGAATTATACTTCTAATTATAATAAGTAAATTAATAAAAAAAAAAGAAAGTTAGTATTAAATTAAAAATCTAATTTAACTATAGTATATAGCTAACTACGTAGGGGCTAATTAGGGGCCTTATTTATAATTATCGTAACTAGCCTAACCTATAGTTAGAACCTCTTTTTTATACTTATATAAAAATTTATATAGTTTAATTAATCTCTTCGTTAACCCACGGTTCGAACTAACTACCCTATAATAGGGATACTAACATTGTGAAAGTGACTGATCACCACCGATATCTTGGTGACACCTTGGCTCTGAACATGACGCATTACAGCACCTGCATGGTCGGGAGTAATGTGAGAGTCGTATATGATGGCCTCGTTGCCGTCGATGATGGAATATGTCGATACTCCCAGCGTGAACGCGCCATCATCGAGCCAATTGGGCTGGTCGGAAGCGAAACGCTCTCCAGTACGCCCATCATAATAAGCAAATATGCCCGGATAGGGATTCAGAATGCGGAGACTCTGTAACGGATCTCCTCCTCTGGCTCTTCCAACGATGCTTGTCATCTGTCAGGTGATTGAACTTATGCGAGACTTGCTCCAACATACCCTAGAGGCGGAAAGGAAACGAGGGAGTCTCGTCGGGAAAGCCCGCAGGCGCTGACAAGGCCGGAGAAGCTCAGAAGCAAAATCTTCATCGACTGGAATCAGCAATTATTCCGAACCATGCGAAGTAGATGCGGGAAATTCGTGAAATCTTACGGGCAGCATGTTAGCTCTATGCTGGATCTTGCAAATGATTGGAGGGTATTGTAGCAGGTGGTATAAGGACCTTTTTTTTGCAGCCTCAAGGGACACCGTCACTATTTATTGAATGCCGTCGTGAAGTCGCCAAGAATTCGTTGCCTCAACGTCTTCGAATGATTACCACGTCTTTAATTGCTGACTGTATATGCCATGAAACGGCATGAAACGCTGATGAACGTTCCCAAACCATGTTTCGTCTGAATTCGTCAATTCATTCAGAAACCGACAGCCGAGGGCTTGGGCTTAATTATGCAACTTTTCTGTCAAGCCTGGGGTTTGATAGGGCGGAAGCTCTCGGCCGATAAGATGAACTCTGCTTGATTCGTATTGAGCCCTTTTAGTTAGTTAACCTATTCGTCTTTCACGACAGTGCTCACGGTTCCGAGCCTTATATACGATAGTAGAAAGAGCCAGATAGAGTAGGAGGAAAGCAAGTCAAGGAAGGTCCAGTCACAGTGTGGCTCGAACCACCGGTTTTTATAGATACTCAAGCCGTATCGGGAAGATCAAGTGCAGGCATACAGTTCCAAGGGAAAATTGAGCCAGGAGGTCTTTGAGGAAGTTGTATTTACTACTCAATGTTTCCTCCAACGACATCACTTGTATGATGGAGTTGCGAGGTTTATGCGTGATATTGAGACCTTCAGGCTATTCAGGGAAACTCCAGGTTGTATTTCAAACATGCGACGAATGGTGACGCTCCTAAGCTCAAGTTTCTAGTCGCACTTCATTCAGGCCTGTCATCGTTCAGCATGCTTTCATCCATGTCATGCGCACCATTGAATGGCGAAGGAGAAATATTGCACACGCATGGCTGGAGAGTTCTGCAACGAGAAATCTTTCCGGCATGAAGCTTGCCCTCATGTCTCAAAGCAACGAACAAGCTCATCATGATAGAGAAACCTATCAGAAAGCCGATGAGAGTGATCCATAAGACACACCATAGCCAAGTCGGAATGAACATTCCCTTGTGCCGCAAAGTAGAGGAAGCTTGCTCGGAATCGTTGCCAGAAGAAGTTGTCCCCATTACACAGTTGGATTCCAGCATTGGAGTCGACTGCTGAGGAGGAGTAAGGCCGGCCAAACTCAAACGGAATACTGGTGCATCGAGCGAGTCCAAGTGTTCGTGGAATCTAGTGCGACGACCAACCTCTGGTTCTTCAACTGTACTGTTAGTCCCACCATCTGTTTGATTCCCTTGGCCATGCATTACAACAGATGCGGCAACTTCTAGATCATTTTGTAAATCTTCCAAGAGTTCCACTGGCCCAACTGCATCTTCAATTGACTGGTCGTTATTCTGATTTTCGATTGTGATGTTCACTTCTTGGAGGCGATTTTGTACAAGAGGAAAAGCAGAGAGGTCCATATCTATAGTCCCTCTGACTTCATCATTTGCACTTCCAGCACGAAGTTGAGTGCTCACTGGATTTTGTGTCGAGGCTCCTAGGTCTTCGTATGTCTCGTGGAGTCTGACACGTCTCTGAACAAATTCGTCTTCCGTCATGGGCTCAAAATAATCCGAGTCAATTTCGTGAGTGCCGCCTACACAGCTGCAACTATCCCATGAGTTTCGTGGCTGCTTGTCGTAGGTATGTTGTAAAGCCCAATGAAGACATTCGTGAGTCTCCGCGTCACCGGATCGTTGAAGTCTTTCTCGTGAATGATTTTGCTGTTCCACGATGTCAGGTAGGTATTCGGGTAGAGGGTGTTTGGATACTTCCCTTTTCGCCGATTCTAGTGTCAATGTTGGACTTTGATATTCCCTGACCAAGATCGGCTTGCCTCCTTTCCCCAGCCCCAAAGCGGCAGCAATATCGAGCCTCAGGATGGGCCTGGAACGAGTGGGCTTTTGAATGGATCCTTTGGCGCTTGTAGCTGACATGGCTGCTACGGTTGGCTATGGGTGATGGCTTTAAAAAGCAATCGGGTAGAAATACTTCAGCGGGAGTTTCGATTGTTGGTGATTGGTGACACCTTGTTGTTTATAATTATGTGAGTCGAAGTGTTGCAGGAGGACTGCAGTGGTCCGGAGCCACAAGCAACTCAAGTATAAAACCTAAAGTAGGTAGGCATTGAACAAACAAGCTTCTGAAGTCTCTACGCAGTAATGATTGGAAGTTTCTTTGATGTTCTTTGTAACCTGTACATACTGCGGCGATTTCAACACATAATCTTTGTGTAATAGATTTGCTTTTAGCCGACCTCTGCTATTCATTGGACTGCAGCTGCTTTCGTTTTCCGTCTGTTCCATACTTGGAGAATCAACACCACATCCAATCAGTATGCTGATTAAACTCAAGATGGACGCCATTTATCGAGAAACTGCTGTAAAGGGGGTCTGATATCTTTGGTATTTCCCTTAAGTCTTGAACATATTAAGTACCTTCTTTGCCCTGCTACGAATATGTTACTCTAGGTTGCTAAAGTACATTACCCTCGGAATGTGCCAAACATATGATTGCTACGGACAGTCCTGTCGCTCATCTTGCAACTGCATTGTTTCTGCCTGGGGAAGTTTGGATATTTAACTAGTACTCACCAAGATGATACTCATGACTAGAAGGTCTTCCCGTTTACGTAAGAGCGCGCCTTCAGGCGTCACGAGCACCTTTGTTGAGCCCGCGGACTTGTCCAAACCGTCGGGGCCAGAAAAAGCTCCGAGTTCCCACCAATGACAGTGAGTGTTAGTAATAGCCTGCTGACAGTGGACTGCGGCCATGAGGTCGAGCTGCGTTCTGGAATCTGGATTCCGGATGCTCACACCATCACGGAGCTGCTCTTGACATTTATTGAACCTTCCCGCCACTTGAGCAAATGTTTCAGATATTTTACATCGGTCAAGACATCACACGACAACGGGAATGTCCTCAGACATGCGAACTTATCCCCTCCGGCGACCAGAGCGTCATCGGCCGCCGGTTCCACGATGGCAACTTACCCTCTGCAAAGACGTACAGAAAGTATTTACAGCATATATCGGTATACAATCTCATCACGGCGCTTCTGATAGTTCAACATTCGTCAAACAGGCAGTCCAGGCGGTTGAGGCATGGCTCAGTACAAACACGGAAGATAGACCGCTTTCAACCGAGAGCTTCAACCATTTAGATGGGGATGACGCCCCGAACACATTTGTTTGGGTCTGTTATTGGGACGATGCTGAAAAAGGAGAAGCAAGTCTGCAAAAACTTGACATCGCGTCTCTTTACGCCAAACTCGCGCCAGAACACCGAATGCTCGTTGGTTTATGGAGGGAGAGCTTCACGACGCCTATCTCACGCCTTGAAACAAATTACTCTGGACTCGACTATCTCCCTGGTCTGGCCAGGCTACCGAAGACTGGTACAAAAGAGCATCAGCTGTCAGCATATTGGGGAGCGGCAAGAGATCGAATTCCGGCCTCCGCTCATGACCTTTTTGAACAGGGTGGAGATGCGAAGGCGTCAAAGCCAGAAGATATCCCGGTCGGACTAGGACAGCACTTAATTGGAACAAACTACGACAATATTGTTCACATCCGATCCGGTCAATTTTGGGAAAACTGTTGCGTTGAAGAGGCACAGTCATACGAGACGGAGCTGGAACCGACCTTGAGGGCGGGCTTGGGATACCTGTGGGGAAATCGTGAGAAAGGCGGTGCTATGGGATTGCGATTCTTGGGCAACAGAGACGCCGATGGCTATACCAAGAAGGAGACCTGCGGTGCTGGGTTCTTCACGAACCTGAGTGCATTGGAAGGGTGGTCCAAAACGCATCGCTCTCACCTCGCTATATACATTGGAGCCATCAAACACGCGAAAACGTGGGGAGAGTCAAGGAAGTTTCGGACCTGGCATGAGGTCTCGGTACTAAAGAAGGGAGAGGCAACGTTCGAGTACCTGAACTGCTCGCCTGTCACTGGCGTTATGAGATTTATCTCTTTGCCCAGAATTCAAGAGCTCAAGTAGGACCACTGTGTTGATAGACTAACTCGAGTGATAATGGTGATTATATGAGAGAATGGCTCGTTGGACTGTTGTCGTCAATCGTTAGGCATTGTGGACTTTCTTGAGTGTTTTTGCCGCGCTAATCGCGGTCGCCGAAGTTTGACCTTCATAGTCGGGCGAAAGGCGAGCCAATGTCGGATTGATTCGCCAGAGGCTGGTGTTATTTTCGGAAACCGAGACAGGGAGATAGTACAACTCTCGATCTAAGCACAGCCTCGAAGATGGCCGCAACTTGTCAGACTTGAAAGTGTGAGGACGGACATTCGCCAAGGGGCCAAGGATACAGATGACTTTTGTTAACCGAAAACCCCGTCGATAGGGCATTCCACATGTGTGGAAATAGAGGGTTTGGCATCTTGGCATGCCTCCCACTTGACGAGAAAGTCCACGGATACTTATCTAATAGCGTTTGGCTCAATGCGCCCGCCGGACGCCGGTGGGCCTGACGCGCAGTCCGATCGGCATTCCTTGGACAGGGGTGGTTTTCGTATTCAAAGATTGTCAAACTATCACAGTCCAGCATTTCCTTTGGTTCTTCTTGTTTAGCCTTGCAAAGAATGCAATAGGTATGCAAAGTCAACATAGCTAAAGTCTGCGGATTGTAGTTGTGTTTAGGTGGTGGAGTGCCTGACAGGGGCATTTCCTAAGTTGAGGAAAACATGCTCAGTCTCTAGACAGCCAGTGCACAATGAATTGGAAGAACGCATATTACGGGTCATTGCATACAGCAACCGGATACCACTAAGCAACCTCGACGTATTCATCTTAGGCCGGCAGCATACACATTGAAAGAAAAAGCTAGCGGATGTGCATATCAGGTTTGCGTCTGGGCCGATCTCGCTAGGTGTCACGAGTTATGGCACGCAGCAATGGGCATACGGAGTATAGTAAAAGTAGCTTAATATATTAAAATAGAAATAAATAAAAAGAAAAGGTCTATATATACGGTATCTAAGATAGATACGTAATTTAATACGTAACGGGCACTTTATAAAATACGGTTACTATCCTTATTACGTAATATACCCCCTAATTACTATTACTAAAGAGCTATTATACCTAAAATAGAACCTCTAAATACCCTTATAAAGGCCCGATTTAGTTAAATATAAATAAAAGAAAAAATAAACGCAAGGGATATGCGTTTTTTAAACCGCGTTTATTATAAATATATCCCTTTATCTAAAATAAATAGAATCCTAACTCGGAATAGTATATATTATATTACTTCTAGTATATAAATTACTAAAGGTAAGGCTACTTAGCTACTTTACGTATATTTAAATTCTCATAACGTTACTTAGTAATTATTTTTTTTCTTCTTTTTAACCTCTTTATAATTATTATAAGTACCCCCGTTTACTATGCGCACGCACTTACGCTATCGAATTATTTATTAATTTTATTTTAAATATAAATATTTAATATATTTAGAAATAATAATAAGTTTCTTATAATTTCTATAATACTTCTTATATATATATTATATAGTTTATTAAGAGTTTAAATAAGTAATAATATTAATAAGCCTTTTTAAATTATTACCCCCCCCCATAACCTCTTATTTACTTATTAAGGCTTAGTTACTAAGCTCTCCCTCCTTAACTAAAAGGATATTAAGGTTATTAATAAAGATACTAAGAACTTTATTAAGTTTAAAGCTCTTATTAATAGTTATAATAAAAATAATAATAAGGTAAATAATAATAATAAGAGCTCTAAAGAGCTTTTATTTATCCCCCCTTTAGAATTTAAGGGTAAAAATAAGAATATTTTAAATATTAAGCCCTTTAAAAAAAGTATATTATATATTATTATTTTAGGAGTTCGTTTTTAATAATATTCTAAGGTTTAAAAAACGTAAGGTTAGCTCTTTTTAAAAAGGTAATAAGAAATAAAAAAGAATACTAAGAGGCTAAAATACCCCCCGTAATAAGTATAGTTCTTTTTACTATTTTAAGCCTAATTAACGTATACTTAGTCCTTAAGAAGCTTAAGGGAGTAGCTCTTAAGGAATAGGAAGTATAGTATATACCCTACTTTTAAATAGCCCTTTAGTATACTAACTTTAAAAATAGTAATTATTATTTTATAAGAAGTAGTAATTAGTATATGCGCTACTTTAATAGCCGTTTAGCCGAGGGGTATATTAATATACTAGTCGTTATATAGCTAATAGCCTAGGCTCTTACTAAGGCTATTATAAATAGCGCTCTCTTTATTATAAGTATATTATCTTTTTTTATTATTAAGAAGCGCACTCTTAACTATAGTTTTAATAAAAAATTAGTAAGCTTTGTACTATTATTTACTATATAAATAATAATAAAAAGATATATAAGAACTATATTAGGTTTTATATAAAGGACTTTTTCCCTATATATACCCTACCCCCTCCCCTAAGTACGCTTATATTATTAATTATATTTATTATAATTATTTAAAACTAACCTCTTATTACGCTACCCGCTCTCGTACCCTAAGTTATTAACTTAATAATCGTTCTACCCTTTATTATTTTTAGTTTTATAAACTTTAAGGCGTATAAAGCATAGTTCTTAGCGTATATACCCGCCCTCTTTATTAATAATATTATAATTTTAATAATTACGTACTTCGTAAACTAAGAGTTTAAATAATAAGTATAAGCCTAGGTCTTATTTTTATATATATATACCCTACGGGGTAAGGTTATTTTAAGAGTTTAGGCCTTCGGGCTAAGAAAAGTTTTATTTTATTTATTTTAAGCCTCCGGGCCGTACTCTAAGTTCTATTTATTATTTACTTTTAAGTATTAAGTTTTTCAAAATATAACCTAAATTAATTATTTTTAACTATTTTAGCTATTTATAATAACTTCTTGCGTATTGTAGAGGTTAAGAAGTATATAAAAATGTTCGAACTTAGCTCGTAAAAAGTTTTTAATAAGTTTATTTATTAGTATATTCTCTATTAATATATAAGTAACCTTAAAGCTACTTTTAATATACTTTTATTTTAGCTATATATTCTATATATTAATATAATAAAATCGAATAGCTATTCTTTCCCCTTCTTTTATAACGAGTTAAATCGTTTATTAATTATCGTAGTTAACTAACTATACTTTTCCTAGGTTAAAGGTAATATCCTTAAAAAGGCGCTTTAGAGCTATAGTCTTTTTTATAGTTTTTTTAAAATAAAGAAGCTTAGCTTTAGTAATTAATATTATAACTATTACTTAGTATACTAATTTCTAATAAATTAGGCTATTAAAAAGGAATATTATATATCCCTAAAATAATTATCGTATTACCTCGTTATTTATAAAGCTAGTATCTCTAGTTAAAAATAATAATTATATACTTAGTATACTACCGTAATAAAGCGTAAAATATCTTATTACATAAAAATATTAAATATAGTAGTTAATTATTTTAATATAGGTTATGCTTAGGTTAGTTAGGAACCGTAATAATTATAAATAAACAAAAGCAATATCTAGCTTAATTATTATAGCTATATAAAGTATACTTCTAACTTTCTCTTAATAGCTCTTTATTTCCTCCTTTATTACCTACCCCTTATTTAGTTTAAACTCGTCCTAAAGAAGAGGGGTAGTTAGATATAGTAAATTTATAAAATCGAAGCGCTTAGTAACTCGCTTAATATATATATTATAAATAAAATAAATCTTATGAGTAGTATAGTTTCGTAAAATCCGCACTCTAAGGAAGTAATTAATTAGTCTATTCTCCTTAAGGTTAATATATTCTTTTATATCGTTAACGATCCCTTAAGCCGCCTCTTAGTTATCTCAATAGTATAAAATAATAAAGTTATTAATATAGAATACTAATATTACCTTCCTATCTACGGTTTAGTAAATATAAATCTCCTCGTAATTATATATTATATTTATATTACGAAGTATAAAAATAAAAGTTTAGAACTAGAGAATTAATAAGTCTTAGAGGCTATATAGAGTGCGTTAGAGTTTATTTATTTTATTAATAACCTTATATCTTTTTAAGAGTTTAATAATTACTAGTTTTTCGTTCTTAAGAGGCGTATTAAAGAATACGTTAATAGTATTATATTAGTTAGTTTTAAAGTTAAATTAAGTAGTTATTATTATTATAAGCCTAAAGGCCTTTATAATAAGCGTCGAAGTATACGTATTTTATAAGGGGTTAAGTAGTTATATATCCCCCCTTATATATATACGTATTTTTACTTTATAAACCTCGTTATTAGCGTCGTACTTATAAATATATACCTACTTTAATAAAAATAGGATCCTTTATTTAGGATTACGGTTAACTTCCTCTTATATATTAATATCCCTTAGCTTTTTTATTTCTATATCTATAGTATCCCTAAGTAGCTTTTATAGTTATTATAGGAGATATTTAATATTATTAAACTTCTTTAGTAAGCTCTAAAAATTAACTTTAGTAAGTCGTAGTTTCTAAACTCCTCTAGAGCGCTCTAAGTAGGTCTTATAAACTACTCCTTTTACTACTTAATAAAGTATTATATATCCTATATTACTTTCCTTTATAACTTTTTACTAATTAGGTATAAAAATAAAGAAAAAGTAGTCCTAGTAGCGGTTATAATAATTACCGTTTTTTATATTCGAATATAAGAGCGTTACGAAAATACTACTATTAAAGCGTTATAAAGGTCTACGGGCCCGGTTTAAATATCTAGGACTTAACAAGGCTTTACTTAATACTTAATAAGGTAGTTTTTATAAACTCTATTCTTATATAATAATAAAGGTTTATTATAAAGGTTCCCTATTAACGTCGACTTTAGTATTAAGAATTACTTTTTTATAATTAGTACCTCGTTTACCGTATACTTTAGCGTTTTACTAAGAGCTATTAAGAATTAAAGGCTTAAGTATCTCTATAATATATATAAGCGCTTATAAAAAGGACTATAGACTACGCAGAGCCGTTTATAACCTAGTTATTATATCCCCTTTTTTACCCCTACCCCTAAGCTTATATAAGGGGGTTATTTTAGGGATTAATAATAATAATAAGACTATATTAGCTTCGTTAGCCTTATTAACCGCACCCTAAAGTACGTCTATTAGTTACTTAGCGTCCTAAATAATTAAAAATCTAATAATAATACTATCCTTAATTATAGGGTTATCTTAAGTACTAGTATTTCTAAAGTCTAGATCTATTTCCTTAAGTACTTAAACTAACTTATTATTAGTATTAAAGAGTTCTTATATCTCTTAGATTACTAAATTTACTTACTTACTTATAATAGCTTACTCTTTATATACGGGATTATAAAAGACTTCTTTATTAAACTTAATATTCTTTATAATAAATACTTACTCGAGCGTAGATACTTAGACCCTATATAAGTTATATATTTTTAATATATATCTAACTAAGTATCCTATATACCCGTAGGGAAGCACTTTAAACTCCTTCTAATATATACCCCTCTTATAATCTTTATAAAAAGGGTATGCTTAATAGCTATATATATAAAGACTACTAAAGTATAGGGTTACTAATTTAGAATCCCGTACTTAGTAACCCGTTTATTACTAGCGTTAATACCGCTTTTATTAGTTAATTTTTATTATAATAAGTAAATCTCCTTTATTAGCCTCTTATAAAGTAATATTATAAATAAAAATTATTACTAATACTATTTCGTTTTATAAATTCGTAAAGAGGTTCGTAAAAAGGCATATCTTACGAGCTTTAGTAATTACGAGTTAACTTACTCTTTTTATATTACTTACGGGTTCTTTTATATATAAAAATAAAAGTTCTATTCTAATTCTTAGCTCGCTATACTACGTTTTATATACGCGTTTAATATTTATAGTTAAGAAGGCGGTCTTATTATTACTTCTAAAGAAGTAAATTAAAGTCCCTTTTTAATAATAAATCGCTACCTCGAGGCTTTATAGTATAAAAAGCACTTCTTCCTCTATTTTAATCCTTAAAAAGAACCCCCTAAGCTACTTATTATATTCGTTAAAAGCTATAAGTATATATTATTATTTACTAAGAAATAGTTCGAAGTAAAAGAGATCTTAATATATATAGTACTATAGCCGTAAAGCTTTTCTTAAGGGTAGTCCTCTTAAAACTATTATTTTAGTATTAAATAATATATATATTTTATACTTAACTTATAATAGAGGTTTAATATATATACTTTAAGTCTTATATAATAGTTAATAAAGAGTATTAGGTCCGAGATAACTTATTCTAAAGTACTAGAGGAGCATATTATTAAACTTCTTACGGGTACGTTAATACGAGTAATAGAATTTTTTATAGCTAATTAGTAATATAATACTAACTAGGCTTTATAAAATACGCTTAAAGTTTATAAAAAAAGGATAGGATTAAAAGAGCTTATATTTAAAAAAGATTAGATTATTTTTTTAAATAAGCTACTTTTTAATAATACTTTTATAAAGCGTTCTCTATTATAAAGTATAATCTAGACTATAGTACTAGAATACGCTTTTATTTAGTAGAGTTTTTAAGATTATATTAATATAAAATCCCTTAATATAAGTAACGTTCTAAAGCTTTAGATCGTAAGTTCCCTTCCCCTTAGGTCTATTTAAAACGCCCTTTATAATACGAGTACTACGTATAATAATAAGTAGTATAATAGTTCCTAATTTAACGTAATTATTATTACTTAATAATACGTAACTCTCGGGTTTAAATAGGCTCTTATTATTAATTAAATATATTATTTTATAGCTATTTATTATTATATTTTAAAAAAGAGGGTAAGCGCTATTTATAGGGGTATTAAAAATTACGTTTACCTCTAAGTCCTAACTCTTTATAAGTATAATAACTACGTAGCCCTCGTCTTAGTTTATTAATAAGCTCGTTATAAGTTAGTTAGAGGATCTTTTTAAAAACTTAGGTTTCTTAGGGGTTCTATTATTCTTTAGTTAACTAGCTTTTTTAAGCTTATTATAAAATAATTTCTACTTACTTAATTTAATAATAATAAGGACTTCTTTTATATAGCTCTTTAATATTCGTATTAATAACCTATTAGCGTTTTAGCTTATAAGGGCCTATTCTAGTTTTTAGTATACTAAAGGGCGCTATAGGTATACGTAATTATAAAAGTACGTAACGTTACCCTTATTATTAGTATTATTAACTAAGTTAGAGCGTTTAGTAAAAGTAAAGTAAGCCCCTTTTTAACCTAAAGGCCGTTTAGTATATATATCCTAAGTTACTAAGCTAAATATATACGTAATCTCCTTAAGAGTTCTAGTATATATTCCGAAAGTTATTAATTTACTAAAGGTTTTATATATATATTACCCTTATATAAGGTTAAGTCTAGACTTAATTATAACTAAGAAATTAAGTACGGTAATCTCTTTACTAATTTCTAAAATATCGTACGTTTTAGCTCGGAGATAAATAGACTACTACTCCTTATATTAGTATTAAGGGTTAATTCCGGTCCTCGCTTTATTAAGGGCTTATTAGTATTCTTCTCGAACTATATTCCTAACTACTACTTTAAAAAGTATAAATTCCTATTTTAGATATTTAACGATTCGTTATATATTAAACTTAGCACCGTCCTTAATAACTTTTTAGAATACGTATTCGTAAAGAGTAGCGTTAACTAATTTTACTAATTACTAAGTAAGGAGTTTAATATTTATATTAATAATATTACGTTCCTAAGCCTTAAGTTATTTATATTTAGCTTCGATCTCTTATTATTTTTAAATACTTTCGAGTATATAGATCCTTTTTATAAATATAGTATAAGGATAGATTTATTTATTTAAAGTAAGTAGCCTAGTTAGTTTTATAAAAAGAAACCTAGCTTAGTCCTATAAGTTACTTATATTTAAAAAAGTTAAAGGGGTTATATTAGGAGTTATATTTAGAAGCTATTAGTATAGGATTTCCTAGTTTTTTTAGTCGTTTTTAAATACTTTATAATATATTTAATAAGCTCATAGTTCTTTTTTATTACGGGTCATAATTATTTATCCGAATTTAGAGGGTAAAATAAGCGCCGTAAAAGGGTCAAAGAGTACGTCGGAATTTAAAGCGTCTAGGTCGACGTACTTCTAAACCCCGACGCCCTTATTTATAATACGGAGTATATTAAACTATTTAATCTAACTATTATAACTAGTTAATTTAGTTTAGGTTAAAATTAATACGAGTATATTTATTATTTTAAAGAGATTATAAGAATTATATTAATAAGTACGTTATTATAATATAGGGTCTTAATTAAGAGCTAGGCTTATAACTATTATAAGTTATAGTACGTAATAATAAGTATATGGAGTATAATAAAAGTAGCTTAATATATTAAAATAGAAATAGATAAAAAGAAAAGGTCTATATATATAGTATCTAAGATAGACACGTGATTCAGCACGTAACGGGCACTTCGTAAAATGCGGTTACTATCCTTGTTACGTGACACTAGGTCCATGTTTCGACAGGCCCTTGAACGGTTCTCGACCCAGCCACTGAAGTTCCTACTCAGCCTGATGATGCGCCTCTTCATATTAACAAGGACGTGTCGTCTAAATGTAACGTGGTTGATGTAGTCAAAGCGCACCCACGACTGCAAGTAATGTCTGTCTGATCCGGGGAGAAGGGACGACGCGGCCGCGTTCAGTAAACCAACTTTGCGCCAAGACCTGGCGATGCTAATAAGAAGCTTGTCTTTCTTCGCATCCCCCCTCCATTGGCATTCAACTACCAATTGGTCCAGAAGTCGTCTTGAATTTGCTATTGTTTGGTACAATGTTCTCTCAGTCGCTCTTTGAGTTTCAGCTGCGTGCCAAAGTGATCATCCCTGCGGTAAGATGAAGCGCTTCTAGCTGTCGTGTCTTTCGCCTTAGGTAATTGTGGAGGCGACCAAATGTATGTCACCACGAAGATTGATCTGATAACTCGCCCATGCTTGTTGACTGCGCCAGAATGACGCGGCGAGTGGGCAGCTAGGCCCTCTCAACTGCCGTGCATGATAGGCAGGGTATCTACTGGATACAATTTCCCCCAAGCTAAGTATGCGTCTACGTCTCCAGGAGTGAGCTCGTAGGAGCTTTCTGTGGGATTAATCCCACGATGTGACTGCCGCCGCGCCGCTCAACCCGAGACAACGTAATCGCCTTCGCCAGAGTTCACAGCACGGTGCCACGGTCAAGGGTTGCGCACCGCTCATTCAAGAGAAAGGGAGGCCGTTACGAATATCTGTGGGGAGCTCAGTTCTATTCTGGTTCTTAGTCAGGGGCAGCTTTAAGCATCAATGGCACATCCCACATGGCTGTTGTGGTGGTCACTCAGCAAAATAGGAGAAACAGGACGGGAAGTGGGTAAAATTTACGGTTCGTCCGAACGAAGCAAGGGTGACGCGGTCTGCCAAGTGAGGCGCATTGGCCGATTGCGCAGTGCACACTCACATCCCCATGTCTAACATCGCGGCTCTGCTTGAGAAGATGGAGGAAAGAGTTCGTGATATTGATGAATGAAAGAAAAAGGTTATAAACCCAGGTGGCTGCCGAGATGATCGACATTTTTTTCTCATCACCACTCAGCATCTCAGCCTAATCCGAGGATCGCACTCCAGTCTTTACTTTTCGATTTCTTCACTCTTTGAACAACAGCCATAATGACTGTCACTCTTCGCTCGCTAGTCTCGCTCCTCGCGACCACAGGCTTGGCAGCCGCCGCTTCCTGGAACACCACTTGCACGAGCAAGTCTCAGAGAAAAGCATGGTAAGAACCTCATAATTTTCTAGAACTCAACCAAGGAATCTGGAGCTAAAGCCAAGAACAGGAACAACATGACCGATACTGAGAAGAAGGCTTACATCGATGCCGAGCTCTGCCTCCAGTCTACTGCAGCTAAGACCTCCATCGAAGGCGCCATCAACCGCTGGGATGAGCTTGACTGGGCACACATCACTCAATCCAACATCATTCACAACACTGTATGCACAATGAAGTTCAGTGTAGCAGGAGAAAGCTTGGCTAATACTTAATCTTTAGGGATCTTTCCTTCCTTGGCACCGCTACTTCATGCGTGTCCACGAGTATCTCCTCCAGTCCGAGTGTGGCTACGAGGGTGGCCAGCCGTACTGGAACGAGGTCTTGGACATGGACTCACTCAACACCTCCGTTGTATTTGATCCCGACACCGGCTTCGGCGGTGACAGCGACGGTGGATGTGTCACTGACGGCCCCTTCGTCAACCTGACTCTCCACATCAACTCCACCTCCAACTATGCTGAAGATTGCTTGACCCGCTCATTCAACTCAAACGGCTTTCAGACCGGACAGCAGCAGTACATTGATGAGTGCTTCGCTTCTGAGAACTACACGGCGGCTTTCGAATGCTACCAGGTCAACCCTCACACCGCGGGCCACTCTGCAGTCGGTGGAACCGTTAGTAACCCCCTTCCCCGCCGATGTAAGTGTGATCAAAGCTGACACGATCTCTTCAGATGCTCGATGTCGTTGGCAGCCCTGGCGAGCCGCTCTTCTTCCTGCACCACACCAATCTCGACCGTCTCTGGTGGGAGTGGCAGCAGGTCAACAGCTCCCGCTTGACGGACATGGGAGGCCGCAACATCCCTCTTACCAGCTATCTTACCCAGAACGGCATGGAGTACCCCAGTGCGGCCCTGACGGACTATTTTGGGGACGGTGGCAACGAAACCACTTTGAACCACAACCTGTGGATGGTCGATATTATGCCCAACGCAACTATCAGAGAGGTAATGGATATTGGAGGTGACCTCATCTGCGCCGAGTACGTTTAAATATTCAAAAGTTACTACTTACCTATGAGTGGAATGGATGGCCATGGAAAGGATTACATAGAGTTTTCATCTGTACAAAACAGAGCTTAGCAACATAAGCGATTTCATCTTTATTCAACACCAGTCAAAATGGAACCCAAGACGTCTCTAGCCATTATCATTATCATTAAAGTCGTAAAGAGCGTATAAGCGAATACACCAAACTTGGCGATCACAAATCCCCCGAGTACCAAGATCCGTCACAACTTGATCGCCCAGAATTAACCTCAGATGGGAACTCAGATATCATCGTACTTGGATAGCCTCAATAGTCCACCGTCACCGTCATCCAGCTGCACTCTCACAGACTTAGCCTCTTTTTGCTGCTCTTTTAAGCCACCAAGGTCCTCGAGTCTTTCCCTGGCATTTCCATCTAGACCGTGAACCAAGGTTGCAAGTACACTGCTCTTCCATAGACTAGCCTTTTGGCGGTACGTCTGGTAGATCGCCGCGATCAAGAAAAGAGTAGTCAACAAGACAGTGAGGAGCGGAACCGCTAGAAAACTCCACTCGACATGGACGTAGCTCTCAACAATGTGCGCTATGCCAATGACATCGGTGCCATTAAAGCTCCTGAAACTGACGGTGACACTGGTTGCAAGATCGTTCATGAGCATATCAATCCCTGTTGGGTACTCGTAGTAGTTCCAGTAAAAGGCCTGGACAATGTCGGTATCAAAGAATGTCTCGCCGCTGGAAATACCGACGGTGAGATTGACTATAACATTGTCTGGAGTCGTAATAGTCTTGTTGATGACCTCTTCATTACGCGAGGCCGACCCATTCCGGAACAGGTCCGAGAACCACGAACGTACGCCCATCATGACTTTCATGTCAATCGGATAGGACTCATTGCCACTCTGGCCCGAGATGTAAATGGGCTCAAGGGTGTCTTGAGTTGCTGTGGCGAAGGAATCGTTGGTGCTGGTATGGATAATGGTCTCTTTCAGCTCGCCGTTGACGATTTCGGAGTCCAGAGTTTGTACACAGGCTTGAAGGGTGCACTGGCGAGCCCAGGGTGCAAGGGCACCAGCGACACCCCCTTGTCTTTCAGTGCCCATAAATACAAGCTTCATGATGGTCGAGTAAGACATATCTCCAAGACCTTGAGGGAAGATTGGTGTCATGCTGAACACGTCGGCATGTGTCTTAAGGCGAGCACCTACTGGGACTGACCAGCCGCACTCTGTCATGTCGCCTTCAGGGATCGATCCGTCCTCACATGATCGCGTCATGAACTCAGACATGTCAACGCAGGTGTTGCAGACACCGAGAGTCTCGAAAGGCTCCCAAGTACAGTTACCTGTCTGGCAGTTGACTGGGAGGCTCAGCCAGGGCTTACCGTTCTCAGCAAAGAGACCATTGTACACGGCCGCCTTGAAAGGAAGAATCGGAATGAAGCCTTCAGATGCAGTCTGACTGCTCAGAGCGATCAAGTATTCCTCTGCTCGGAGGTTGATGGCTCCTTTTGTAGTGTTGGTCGTGCGGGCGTGGAACGTGGCAATTTGTTGGGCAAAGGGGCTGAATGCTAGGGTCAAGATGGCAACGAACGCGCCAAAAGAACCAAGAAGACTATACGGGACTTCAGGTCAGCTGAATGTGTTTACGTGGGTCGAAGCCATTGACAATCATATCCTACTTACCCTCCTCTAAGCTTAATGAGCATCATGAGAGCTCCCCAGGTTCCTCGACTGGCATCATCGAACACCTCCATATCCGACAACGGCTCGCGGCGCGTCTTGAAATGAATCCATTTCAATTGAGAGATGCCACTAGAAAGGACGAGGGCCATAGTCGCAGTTGCAATGGTAGCCAACAGGGCAATAACGGCGTTGATAGTGATTTGAAAGTGCCATGACACTAGCGGCTTCCCGTCGTATGCTGCGAGAACACCGATGATGGCGGCTGAGGCAAGGATGGTCACACAAAGACTGACGATCTCAAAAGTCCAAGAGCCAGATGGCGAGAACGTTTCGGACTTGATGTGTGATTTCTCGGAGATTCTGCTCCAGCGTGAGGGAACAGAGCGTCTAGATTCTCCGTTGCTGCTCAAAGCAGGCTCGCTGGGAGAGACGTCATCGACAGAAACAAACGTTGATTGGTACGCCTTGTACGATCCCAGACTTCGTCTCTTGTCAGATCCAGGGATGAAGGGGCTTGTCGGTTGCTCGACATAAATCGTGTCAGCCGAGCTTGTGCTCACATTGTGCGAGTGTTGTCTGTGCGACATGTTTGCTGTTTGCCGGGTCCCGATCGAGGTCGCAGCTGTCAGAAAGGTTCAGTGCATGAAGATAAAGGAATACGGGCACAAAAGCAAACATACGGAAAGTTGCATGGTGGCTTGGGACCGGGGAGCCTCAAGTACTTGGAAACACGCCGAGAAAGCTTGACAGATTTTTGAAGCCTGGGCATTGTAGCGTGACTGCTACTTGAGTTGGAAGCCTGCAGTGCTTACATGCACATGTGCGGACCAACTGCGATGCCGCAGATCACATACATTACATGGGAACTTTGGGAAGAGTGGGACGAATGCCGTTGTATTTTTCAAGGTTTTTGAATGCTAACGTGAGCCGACATGCTCCATTATTGGCTGACATTGATGGTGGAGGATGTGACACCGAGCAAGGAAGCGATCTGGGCCTTTGGGGGCTGAACCAACCCGTTCAACCCTTGCACGAAGATGTTGGTGGTTGAGGAAATGTCTCTCTCGAGGAGCGGTATCTTGTCACTAAAGTCCCTTGCCCGCATCAAGCCTGACCACCCGAAGCCTCTCCCGGAGGGCCAGATCCATCTGACTGCGCCATTTGCAGATCTATGGCTTATTTTTGGTTGCTGTGCTGTACCGCGAGGGGTAGCAACGTGGATGGGAACCAGGACTGTGCCGCCTGCACGATGGGCCAGTCCAAGGCAGACGTGAACGGCACAGCAAACTTTGATAAGGTACTGTTGATACAGCCTGCATGCGCTGTGGCTACTCAGCCCCCCATCCTCGCAGAGCGAAGAATTGAAGTGTTCATAGGGCTGCTAATCGGGCAGGTCGTAATGCCCATCGCTTTCAGCTGCCGCTCTTCGTAACATCATTGGCGCGTCTCTCTGTGAATTGCATCTGCGACGGAGGTCGTTTACCGCGCTTATACCAGAATTACAACCGCTGTGAATACACCGGCAATGAGAGCGAAATGAGACGAGGGCAAGTTCGAGTTGAGCGATGCGGCTCCGGAAGATCCTGTTGCGCGAGCATAACCAAGCTCGCTGTAAACGCTAGTAGCTTGGTCGTTGCTGACGGTAGCGGAGCAGGGTTGCGAATCGTGGGTGACGGAAGCGGTGACGGCACAGACGCTGGTGGCCTCGGAGTTGTATGTCGTCGTGGAAACGTAGCTCATGCTGCCAATAGCGCTCGGGCAAGTGGTGAAAGTCGGCTCCTTACCGCTGGTCTCGACGGTGAAGTCAAAGCTACCGTTGGCGATGCGCGGATTCAGGTTGAACTCGCTGTAGTCGGGTTGCTCGGTGAACTCGCATTGGGCGCCCATGCCAAAGACCCAGGCGAATGTGTAGTCGCCTGCAGCGAGGTGACCGGTCTTGCCGACCTCGAGGTGCGGGCCGTTGCCAAAGGTGCTGTCGTTTCCGATGGAAGCGCCCAAAATGCCGTGGGCGGCGGTGCGCATGTACGAGTTCTTATTTCTCGAGTAGATATCCCAGACAAAGTTGTAGCCGTACTTGTACGCGACGTCGGGGTTCTGGACGTTGAGGAGGACAGGGTAGCCGTTGGTGGTCTCGGCATATTTGCCATCGCCACGAGGGAAGACAAGATCGAGCTCGATGGCGTCGGCGGGCAACTCGGCGCTGGCAAGCTGGGAGCACGAGGCCAGAAGAGTGGCACCAAGCCACAAGAGGCGCTGAGAGAACATGGTTGCTAGTAAATGAGTGTAGTTGTAAATGAGTGTAACGGCGAAGTGTTCGCGATCGACGGACCAACAACTGTGAACTGAGGCTGTGCCAGACGGTTTTGCCCCCAAAAAGAACGCTGATCTGGAGAAGACCGTGGAGAGCGGAGATTTTAAAAGAAAATTGTGGACGCGCCCTGGAAGACTGAACGATTACAATGTCAACATTGTCATGGACTCGAGCAAAGAACTCTGACAAGCAGGAGTCCCGGTCAGGATCACTCTAATCTCCGATTATGATCCCGGCCCACTGCGTTATTTTGCTTTATCCTAAACGTCGCTAATCATCGCCTCTGCATTAGTCCCATGTCATTTCGGCCGGGTTTCGACAGTGAGCCAACCGAAATGCGCAAAGGCGAGTCCAAGGGGACCAGGCCATCCAATGGCTGCACGGAGCATCGTGTGCTCATTAACGGTTTGTGTGCCTCATTTAAGCTTCTTAACGGTAGCCCTATGGCTTCCAGATTTTTCGCGAACGCTTCACACCCTTTGCAAAGTCAGGATAAGGTGGTCTGTCTTTCACTGCTGTAGCCTATGGTAGCCGTAGAGATTACATTCTCGGTATCCACCGCTCGCCCCTTCATGCTTCGTCTTGAAGCTTCTTCTCCTCTTGGCCCCCAGCGCTGACCTCACAAACATACGTAGTAAGACTTGAACTTGCGGGCCGGCACGCGATTGCTAAACATTTCTTGAATCTCGGCGTAGTTGCGACCCTTCATCTCGGGGAAGTACAGGTAAAGCCATGCGCACATGGGCAACGATAGGCCGAAGAAGATGAAGCAAATCTTACCGCCCAGGTTGGCCTGGTCTGTATTGAGCAGGTAGGGCATCACCTGCAATACTAAGCAGGACGCCGCGGTCGAGCACATGATATTGATGCTGTAAGTTTTTTGTCGCAATTGCACACTGTTTGTCATTTCGTCAGCAAGGCATGCTCCTGTTCCTCTTATCCACGAGTCAGGGTTGAAGGCCCACAAGCCTATGTATTGAGCAACACCACGTGCTAATACTACCAAGACCACTTGAACTGAAGTCTGGACTGATGGCTTGCAGCAATGCAGAATCCAATCCAAAGTCTAAGAACTTAAGCTGAGAGTTTATCGTAAACATACCTGGCAGTTTCTCCTCCGACAGAGTACGCAACCGCACCCAAAGTTGCCTGATATAAGTATCCCCAAATGACCATGAAAGCGACCGTTGCGGTGAGTGAGGCTTGGTTGCCGATGGTGCTGATACCGCCAATGAGAAGCAAAAGGGCTGTCATGGTGAATACGCCGCCCACGATCAACGGACGTCTTCCATATCGATCCACAAGTGGCCAGGAAGTCATGTTGCCGACGAACTGAATTGCGTAGGCTGCCTGGCCGATTGCAAGCGGATTGTTGATTCCAGCCAAGCGAAAGTAGTATCTGCGAGCTGTTTAGTGACCTTCGACATGGAATTGTAGAGAAAAGTGGCTGCCTTACGTGAGGTAGCCCGAAACAAAGTTCACACCAATGGCTTGCTGAGAGAGATAGACCATCACAATAATTGCTGTGCGCCTGCCGTTGACTCCCTTCAAACAGTCAACCCAGCGAGCTGACTCCTGTTCCTTTTTGGCCTCTTGCTCTTTGGCAATGGCAACAGTGGCGATCGCCAACGCGGCATCCACGTCGAAGCTGGGCCCGTTGAATCTTTTGTATGATATGGCGGCTTCTTCACGACGACCCTTGATGAGAAGCCAGCTAGGGGACTCGGGCAAGAATACCAAACCGCAAAGGAGCAGTCCAGGAGGAATGAGTTGCGTAATTAAAGGGATTCGCCAAGAAAGGTCATTGTGATAGTGATCGCTTGCCAGTACTGTCGCCGAGTTGAGCCATTGGCCAACAGTGATCATTGTGTTGACAAGAACCAAGCAAACACCACGCATCTTGACGGGTGCGAGCTCGGCAACAAAGACAGGCCCCAAGGAGTGACCTAGACCGAATCCAAAAGTTGCAACGACCTTGCCGCCGAAAAGCATCATGATAGTTGAAGCAAAGTATTGAAGAATCGTGCCACCGCAGCAAATCAAGCAAGCGAGGCCAATGGTCTTCTTCCGGCCAAAGATATCGCTAATGAAGCCTGTTGCGAATGCCGAGACGAAGATTCCGATCGTGCCCGCGGCATTGAGGATCTGCTGGTCCCGAGCGGCAACTTGCCATTTTCCGTTGATTTCGTGGCCGAAACGTTGAGCAAAAGGGGTTACAGCGAGGAGCTTTCCGATGGTCGAGACTTCGTAACCAAAGTTAATGGGCAAAAGGTAGATCATCAAGCCTGTCACCGCCACACATCGTATTAGCGAATCATTCTTTGCAGGGATCGATAGGGATAGATGAACCGACAGAAGCCCAGAACGCGCTTGTTCTCCCACAGATCGCTGAAAGTAAGCTTCTCGTTGGCTTGCGATGTTGGCAGCGCAGCTGTTGCGGCCACCTTCGCATCTTCAAACTGGTCGGCTCTCTGCTTGTCATCATATTGGACCGTCGGCTCGTTCTTGGCGTCCATTGTGGTTGGCAGTCCGAGGTTGCACAGGACTGGGTTGATTCCGGAACGCGTGATGATGTCCCCCTGCGAGTTGAGGTTGCTTTGAATTGTTCTCATCTCGGAGGGTGGTGGGACCTTCACGCATCTTATACTCCAAGCATGCTGGATTGAAAAAGCACATAAAGAATGCAATGCAAGCTTCCCCATGGACACTCGTCGAGGGAGCTTGAGACCTCCCCAGTTCTCCGCACTTTCCACGTGGATGCAACATCTTTTGGTAGCCTCAAGATGCTAAAGACTGCCTCCTTTGGCAAGACCGAGGCGTGGAGGGCATGACTCGGAAGACTTTTGTGACCGGGGGTGGGACTGCACTTCCGGGGTAGCGCTGGAGACTGGAGCGCTTTTTGCGGAGGTCACACTGAAGACCGAGACTAAGAGTCTGAGAGATCGAGTGACCGCAGGTCTTTCGAGAGGCCCAGATTGGCTACCAAGACTGGTCGGTGGACCACTGTGCATTCCATGATCTGGCCCTCTTCACAATCATTGTCTTTAACGACCAACATCGACTACTTTCTACATGAGATCATGTCACTTCCTGCCTTGACCTGGTTTGCCAGCTGTTCTAAACGGGATGTTTAAATGCAAGACTCCAGAATAAGTAATATTTGCCCTCCTGGTCTTGTCCTTCTAGACAAAGAGGTAACTATCGGATTGGAAGTCTAATTCAACCGCAGCATACGGCTAACTGCGCAGGGGCTAATTAGGGGCCCTATTTATAATTATTATAACTAGCCTAACCTACGGTTAGAACCTCTTTTTTATACCTATATAGAAATTTATATAGTTTAATTAATCTCTTCGTTAACCTACGGTTCGAACTAACTACTTAGTAATAGGGATACTAATACTAATTAGTAATTAAATTCTATTATTATAGATTAGTAAGGTATTTTACTACGTAGAAAAGACGACTTTTTAATACTATACGGAATAGGAGATTTATACTAATTACTTTTATAAAAATAAATAAAAAAGGAGGCGATTTTCGAATGCCGTACGGAATTAAGTAATTATAGCCCTTTATTATTTACGAGAGGTTAACGTTTATTATATTAAACTATATTAATTAATAAAACTACTTAAGTAACTAGTCTTTTACTATTACTTTAAGTAGCTTTTTTACTAATTAACTTTCCTATAGCCGGCTTATAATTAGAAATTAACTAGCTAAATTAGTAAAAAGAAATACTTATATAATAATTATTTATATAATTAATTAGCGTAATAAACGAGCTTAATAATATAGTATAAAAAAGTATTACGTAATTAAGGAAAAGGATTTCTAAATATAAATATTCTTATTTAATAACGAAAGTAACTTTATAAGAGTTATAAAGCTAAGAGATTTATAGTATATAAAAAGGTTTATTATTATAAAGATTTTATAAATACGACTATAAACTTACGATTTAAACGACCTCTTCGGAGCTCCCTTAATTACCCCCTAGGTATTATTTTAAAATATAGTATAAAGGATAGTTTTATAAAAGAGGAGGGGATTTAAAGGTCCTAATAGTATTAAGCTAAGAGTATTATAAATTTTAGAAATTAATTTAAAAAGAAAGTAGCTATCCTAAAGTAGTTTTATAACCTTTTATTAAAGTTATAATTAACTTAAAAAAAGGCTAAAAAGACGAGGATTTAAGGAGGAAAAAAAAAATTCTCTAGAGGGCTACTAAAGAGCTTCTTTTTTATACTAGTTCTTAATATAAAATTATTAGTTTTAAGAAATTAACTAAGTAATAAAAGGAATTATTAATAAGTAATAATTATTTAATAGTAATTAAACTATAAAAAAGGCTACTTAAGAAATATAAAATAGGGTATTAAAAAGTAGTTAAAAAAAAAGTCTTTAAAGTAATTAACCTTATTTAGTATAAGCGATAAAGTAGTAAGTATTTTTAATAAGTCCTTTAAGTTCTCGATTTTATAAAAAAGAGGGCTTAACTTTATTAACTATACTTAACTACTTATTTAGCTCTTAATAGCTTATTTAGCTCTTTTATAAACTAGCTAGCGTTTATTTTTAACTATTTTTTTAGAATACTACCCTAGAGGAGGTAAGTTAAAAAAAGAAGTAATTTAGAAATTACGGAGAATACGAGGCTTAAGAGGTTAAAAGGGTACGAAATAATAAAAATTAATAACTAATAAAGATCCCGAGACTAATTATTATATCTTTTTATAGTAATATAAACGTTTATTATTATTATTAAAAAAGGAATTATTAAAACTTATTTTTTTATATTAAATAAAAAGAAGGATTTTAGTAAGTATAATAGCTAGCGATTTAGAAAAATAATAGTAATTATTAGAAATAATAAAAGTAAAAGTAATAGTAAAGTAGTAAGAAGAAGTAGGAATTACTTAGACTTTAATAAATTTATTAAGTAGTAAAAGTACGGATTTGTTATAGTTAGTACGCGGATTAAGTATATTCTTATTAAAATTAAATATATTAGTAACTATTAATATAAGTATAAACTAAAGTACGACCCTTAGTAAGTTAGGGTAAGAGAGAAGAGAAAAAAACCCGATTTTAAATAGAATTCTAATCCCTTATAAGTAAGTAAATATTAACTTAGACTATTAAGGGACGTAGATATATAGGATTATAGATTAGCTTAATAGTAAGTAAATTAATATAGTATTAATTTATTTAACTAAGGTTTATAAAATAAAGGGGCTATAGGGGTAACTCCTATTTTATAAAATCGTAAACGACCTTAGTTATTAATTAGATAAATAGTTTATAAATATAAGCTTAAGAATTACGAAAGTAATTAATAAATTCCTCTATAAGTAAGGAGTATTATTAGCGTAATTATAATTACGAGAACTATATAAAATCTTAGTAATAATAATTATAAAAGAGGAATTCGTATTATAAAACTAGGTATAAGTTAATAGAGTATATAATTATTTTAATAAGTTTAAAAAAAAGGTAAACGACTTAGATTTCTTTTTTATAATTATTAATAGTAATTTATTATTATAAAAGGATATATAGAAGTAAAATATAGTACTAGACGTACGATAATTAATAATTTTATTTATTTTAATTTATAGCTCGTTATTATTATTAATACGAAATTCGGTATTAATTAGTTAATAAGAAAGGAAATAGACGACTTAAGGTTATTAATAGTACGTAATAACGTAGGGATCGTATATAAATACTAAAAATATAGTAATAAATACGAGGTAATTTACGGATTTTAAAAAGATTTTTTTAAAAGAAAAATTATACTCTAAGGGGAAGTACGAGGTTTTATAAAAAACCCTAATAATATTTTATAACTATTACGAAAAAGTCGGGATTAGGGAATATTAGTACTATTTAGTAATTAATATTATACTTATTAATAAAGCCTTTAATTATTATTACGAAGTAGTACGTAATTTTAATTAGAACGACTTTTTTAATATTATTAACGTAATTTAAAGCTATTTTAAGACTTATAATAAGAATTTAGAGCTCCTATCTAAGCTATAAGTAATTTTTTTTATATTTATAGTTAGGATAATAGAGGGTAAATTATAAATAGAAATCCTCAAAGAGCTTATTAATTAAATTAATAAGCTAGCGAAAACTTAGCTAAATAAGGGGATTAATAAGCGGAAAGTTAGATATTTTTATACTATAGTTTAGTACGTATTAAAAATAAAAATAACCTTATATTAGGCGCCCAAAGATTACGAGACGCTCTATTCGAGGCTAAGATTTAGTTTTAATATTAAAATAAGAATATTATACTAAATATATTTATAAGCTTATAACGGCCCTTATTAGTAATATTAAGTCGACTAGATATATAATAAAAAAAAAAAAGAGACTAAGTACGGTAATTATTAATAAGGGGGCCTAAATTTATTAAATAAGTAGAGATTTAATTTATAAATAGGGTAATAGAAAAAGTAATATTTTATTTATAAAAAAAATAGATATTAGTTAAGTAATTATTTTAAAAAAGAGCGTACTAAATTATATAAATAATATAAAAAGTCGAGGGTAATAGATAGTAAAACTAGCCCTCGTTAGTTTAGCTAATTTTTTATTATATATAAAAGTAGATCTAGGGGTACGGAACTTAATAATAGTAACTATAGTAGCGGCTTAGAGTATTTACTTCTTATAAGAAATTTAGAAAATAAGGAAGATCTTACCCTTTATATTAACGAATTAGATTATAATAAAATTAATAATATTAACTACTCTTTTTTTGCCCCGTTAGTATTTAGAGGATATATAAAGCTAAATAAATAAAAAGTAATAGAGGCTCTAAATAAGTAGGTTTTTATTTATAAATAGTAAGGGAAAGTTTTTTAAATAATAAATATAGAGGTAGATAAAAGGACGAATTTAATAATATAAAATTCTATTTTTTTAATACTTAAGGAGAAAATGCTATTTTTTTTAATATTTAAAGAGAAGAAATACGGTACTAAGTAATTCTAAGGGTAGCTAGAGGGGCCCTTTTTATACTACTTAGATTACTTAAATACTAAGTTTATATAAGTATTCTATACGAGTAAAAAGTACGGTTTAGATAATTTTTATAGGATTATTTTAGATATTAGGGTATTATAATAGTTAATAAGAGGAAAGGGGTAATTTTAAGTACTATAAAAAATTGCACTAATAACGCTTAATACGTTAATAATAGGTATTACGAGAATTAACTTTAGCCTAGGTAAAGAAATCGTTACCCTAAGTATAGTAAAAGTAGAGACGTATTTCAAAATAATAACTTTTTATATTTTACTTATTAATACCCTATTTCTCTTATATTTAAAAAATATAAATTAACTAGGTATTATTTTTAATAATACGAGGAATAAAATTTTTAGTAATAAGTATTTCGAGATAGTTAAACGACGATAGGGGTATGTATTTATAAAGCTTTTTAATAATACGAAGTTAATTAATTATTTAATAAAAAATAAGCTTAGATAATTATACTAAAGATTTAGGTATTTATTAATTACGAGGCTATATAGCTTTTTAAAGTAATTAGGTAATAATAATATTAAAATAGGGGCGCTAGAGTAGTTAATAAAAGTGTGCTATTAATATTAAATAAATATATAGAGCCTATATAAATTTAAATTTAAATTGCGTAATGAGCTTAATTTTAATTAGGAAATCGTTATCGATGTTTTATATTTAAATAGTTAACTAGTCCTATATATAATTAACGAGGCTATATTATTTTAAATAGGGTAATTCTTATAGGATCTATAAGTAAAAATAGTATAAGTAGCCCTATGAAAATACTAGATTAATATATACTAAGGACTATTAAATAGTATTAGAACCGACGCTAGTACGAGTTTTAAGTTAATAAAATTTAGGGAAAATGCGACGGCCTATAGTATATAGCTAAAAGTTATATTTATAAAAGCGTACTATAATATTAGAAAAGTAAAAAGGGTATATTAATAGCTAAAAAGGGTATTTAAAATTATTAAAGAGGAAAATCCTGATTTTATTAATAACGAATGCTTCTAAATAGTACTTAAGTGCTATAATAATACTATAGGGCCTAATAGGCTTATATTAATATTTAGAGTATATTTAAGAACGACTTTAGCCTCGCTACTATTACTAAACGTAAGCTAATGAGCTTAAGTAGTTAAAAAAGTAATATAGGCGCTATGCGAAGTAAGCGTAAGAAGGTAAGTTAATAAGGTAATTATTACGTATAATAGGCCTAATATAGGGGCTAATTTAGATATATTTTTAAATTCGGATATATAAGTATAGTACGAAATTATTTAATAGTAGGCTGGGCTATATAAATTAATTTTTATTAACGAGCGGTTTTGCGTAGTTATAAGAGATTATAATTAGCTACTCGAGGTATTAATTATAATAGTTAGATTATATTATACGGATTTTATTAAGGTAATTTCTAATTTATAAAAAAAAGAAGAGCTAAGGGAAATAGTATAACCCGTAGTAAAAGTATAGGAAATTATCCTTAATAAAATCGTTATAGTAGTATTAATAGACGATAAGGAAGAGGAAATTATTAAAAGGGTATTAATATTATTAATAAGACGTTATAAAAGACTATAATAATAAGCCCTAACGCGATAATTTATTACTAACGACGAGGTATTTAATATTTATTATATAGTAAAAAAAAAAGCCGATTTTAAGCTAATAATTAAACTACGTAAGGAAAGTATTATTATAACTACTAAAAAGCTATATAAGGGATTAAATCTTATTAAAGTAAATATTCTATATAATCGAGGGGTTTATTAATTTATCCTCTATAACCCTAAGAAATATAAAGGTCTCTATATATTTAAATTACGAATAGTACGTAAAATTAAGGGAAAAGGAATACCCTAATTATATAAGAAATTTAGGTATATAATTTAGGGGTATAGTAACGTTAAAAAAGCGACGCTACTTATTTAATTACTTATAATATAGCGCTATAGCTAACGATTAATAATAGTACTAATAGTATTATTACGGAAGAAGGGATACGAGATTTAGAGCTATAATATTACTTAGGCCTATACTTAATTAGCTATAGGGCTTATAAAGAAAATCCTAGCCTATTTACTAAAGGAAATAGCTAATAAGTACTTAAAAAGTACGATTATTAAAGTACTTAAATTACTATATAGGCTTATAGAATTGGGTATATATTAATAAGCTATATACTACGATTTTTATATTAATTAATTATTAATAATTATATTTACGTACGACCCGTACTTACTAATTTTTAAGTACGAAGGTAATTAATTTAGGATCGTAAGAATATAAATTAACGATATATTAGGCCTATTTAATATTAATTTTATAAAAAAGGAGGATAAGGAGCTTTAAAAAACGGGCTTTATAACTAAGCTAAAAGAGGTCCTTATAATAAATAACTTATTAATATTTAATAGCGGGATTTTTATAATTAAAGGGGAAATTGTCGTTTTTTAATAAAAGGGGTAGAGTAAGAAAATTACTTTTATTAACTTAAATATAATTAATATTAAAAAGCGGTATAAAGCTAAGCTTATACGAGGGGTATATATTATAAGTATATACTAACCTAAGATAACTTTTAACTATACTAGAGTAGCGTAGGTTATAGAGCTAAATAAACGAAATATTAAAGTATTTAATAAGCGGCTTAAGTAGTAATAAACGAATCTCGATCGAGGCTTTATTTATTACTTAATTAATTTTATTATTAATAAACTCTACGTTTTTATTAATAGGTTATTTACGAATAATAACGACTTTATTTTATAATTAGGGTATATTATTATCCTAGTTAACGAGAGTATAAGTAAGAGCGAATTTACTATATATAGTAATATTATTTACTACTCGTTAACTAAAAGTAAGTAAGTAATAAGAAGTATATTAGCGTTAAAAATTTATAGTATAGTTAACGGCATTAACCTTACTTATATAATTTTAATAATACTAAGGAGGATTATTAATTAATTTAACTTTTTATTAATCTTAATAGTTATTTATACCGATTCTTATTTACTATACGAATGCTTTATTAAATTAGGAATAATAAAAGAAAAGAGACTTATAATTAATATTATAGCCCTTAGGTAATTATATAAAAGGCGTAAGATCCTTAAGATTTATTAAATTAATAATAATAATAACCTTATTAATATTTTTATAAAAGTAGTACTTAATAAGGGGTTAGAGTAATTTATAAATAATAAAAAAGTTAATATATAAATAGAGGGATAGGTTATATAAAAAGAGTAGAGAAAAGGGGGAAAAAGAAATAACTTAGTAAAAGGGCCCGAGGTTAAATTATATTTCTAATTATAGTAGGTAAATTAATAAAAAAAAGAGAAAGTTAGTATCGGATTAGAAGTTTAATTTAATTATAATATATAGTTAACTACGTAGGGGCTAATTAGAGGCCTTATTTATAATTATTATAGCTAGCTTAACTTACGGTTAGAACCTCCTTTTTATACTTATATAGAAATTTATATAGTTTAATTAATCTCTTTATTAACCCACGGTTCGAACCAACTACCCGGTAATAGGGATACTAATAGTAACCCTTTTTGGCAAAAGCTTCCCTCCCGGGTTCCGGCTTCCGTCTCCGACCTCCACATCTACCCCGGATTCCTCCGCATGTCTCGGACCCGCGTCGATAAACTCAAAGGAACAGTCGAGCTGGGAAGCAAAAATTAGGCTTCCCAATGCCTGCAGGGATGCTAATAGTGTCTTCCGTCGACAATGTGCATTGAGGTATTTGACTCAATCTGGTTTGCTCAACCCACCCTGGGGACGCGACCTCTAGCTTCTCAGCGTACACTGCTATCATCGGCTCGTATGAATGCATCTAGTCGTATGATGGGACTTTGCAAAAGGATGTGGCCATTGGAGTTATTGCGCACTGCTATGTGAATATCCGTGGTCGAATCTTATTACATCCAACCCGTTGGCCAGAAGGCGACCCCTGTCTGGATGCAAGGCAAACAGTCCAGGTCTCAACACGCTCTTATCATGGTATATAATGACCTATCTCAGAAGACAACGCTTCTGGTTAGTGATTACTCCTTCGGCTTGGGGTTTTCATCAAGGAAAACCAGTGGAGAGAGCCCGCCAATCCTACCAACCACGCAATGATCATGATGTTCTGCGTTTCGCCAGTGGCATGTGACAGTGTCATTTGTGGACTGAGCGCAACGATGAAAAGACTCTCTACCAGTCTCCAGCTTCTCATTTCTCTTACTCTTGGGGTTGTATTAAGGAAGTTTAGTTCGTGATGAGGTCACAGATGAGCCAGGCAAAGGTACATATGTGATCAACGCGGCCTGGTCAAAAGTAATAGAATCATTCTGCATCAATTATGGCGTATGTGGCATATATGACAGTACTGAATGCTGTGACATGCAATGACAGGCTCACCTACTTCACCGTCAAAGTAGACTTATATTCATCCCGGGGAACATAGGCACACAATAGTTCCAGTTATTCAATCTAAGAAAGCTTCGAGCTTCAAACCAAGTCTCCTGTTGACATAAACCATTGATGCCATCGCTCGACCGACTTCCTGACAGTCCAAATATATCCCTGTATATTTTAGAATGCTGTGTTGTCTGAATCACTTTCTTGGGCTTTCTGAGACCTAGCTGAGCCGCAAAAAGGTTCTGGTGACAATGGAAGCTTGCGGTCACATTCGTCATGAGTCTCTCTCGCACAGATGGCCTCGATTTGCAACGAAGTCTCTTTAGCTATTCTCTGAGCAAGTTCTTTGGCAATGGGGTGAGCGAGCCTGATTGTATGCACCAAGGGGACTTGCTCCTGGATGTCTCTCACGAATCTCAGAAGAGCAGTCTGAAACTGGTCAGAAGCCGGATCCTGGCTATGTCTGTTGAGGCAGATTGTGATTCTCTCTACCAGACTGGCTGATGCAGCCAGTTCCGACGCAATTATTTGGCCTGGTCCGGTGCCTTTATAGAAGTCCAGATAGAGTTGCTTGATGCCCCTGAGAGAAGGGAGGTGTGACGATTTGAATTGCGCTTCAGTGAATGTGGAGTTGAAAGAGCCAAACATGTATTGGCTCCCACACCACCTGTTCCGTCCAAGCCAGAACCTGAAATGGTTTTGGCTGTGGAACAACTCGAGGACCTCGGCTTGAACTTGGAGGCAGACTTCGAAGAGAGGAGATGTTGGATATGCTGCAGCCCATGGTAGACTGCCAACTGGCTCGCCAATATCTAGCTCACACCTCGAGGGCACAAGCTAGGATAACTCATAGATATGGTCGCGTGTCTCCCGTGGCAATTGGAGCAAGGCACTTGGCACAGTATATTGCGTGTATGCGTCCATCTTTGTTGCTGGTCCTTTCGATCTTCGAGCTGTACTACTGGCCGGCTTTGGCCTTTGAAAATGTTCAAATAAGCCGTTGTTATCCTTCTTTTCCGTACTAACGAGTCGAATAGTCGATTTAGGTTGAAAAGTAGTGATTGAGGCAGGATTTCTACGTGGTCCTCAATTGTATGTATCTAAAGTTATGTGAGAATAAAAAGAGATCACGAAGACTGCCCACGGGCATGATGACATCAATCTAATTCGTGGAAGAATAGCATGAATATTAGCTTGAAAGATCATAATCTTTCACCAAACAAGCAAGGACAAAGACATCAAATCCAGCACAGTCACTATGAGTGAAGTGATACTCCAACTCTTTTGCTTTTGTACGGATCAATGAAATTTCCAACAGCATCGCATTATCATTTACGCATGTGAGGTTACAATGAGAGAACAAAGAAAAACAAAAAGTGAGAGGGCATGTTTACTCAAAAAATATGTTGTATTTTTATGTTCAGAACTGCGTCTTTGTGGATAAAAGCCAGAGTATTGATCAAGATGTGGACAAGTAACACCTCAAGTTCAGCTACAACCTGACTTGTTGCCCATCAATCAGCAGTGCCCAGCATCCTCTTCAACTTTTGATTTCATGGACTGACTCCGACTGAGCTACTGTCTCTGCATCAGTCTTCTTTTCGTCATTGCCAAAATGTCTGACAACCAGCCAAGCCGGGTAAATCGAGATAAACCATAGCCCAAAGTTGATGTACGGCCCGCCGACTAAGGCGAAAATTGGGATTGCGTTTAGTCCATAACTGACAGCTTGCCAGGCTGACTCTGTTCCCCGAAGAAGTGCTGACAGGCGGATCGTCTCCTGAGGGGTTTCGGAAATTTGTCCAATTATGAAGAATGCAAAGTTGTAGTTCAATTGGAAGCCAGCGACCAAGAAGATGAAGACACCGAAGCCTCTGCCGAATCCTGGGTCACTCCAGTCGAGTGTAGGCTGAGTTCGACGGTACTCGGTGACGTTAATGGTCAGCCATAGCCACCAAGCACCCTGGAGGGTCATAATGACTGCAAAAGCCCAGCGAGCTCTCTTCTTCAGAGCGATCTGGTTCTGATCGAGCCACAGTCCAAGGAGGTTACCAGCGATGACTGCAACGATACCGGAGAGAAGTGATCCGAGGGCGCGAGCTCTGACAGAGAACCACAGAGCGATATATGTGAAGAAAATCGATTCAGAGTACACGCCCTGGCCAATCCACAAAACGAGGAGCAGGAATTTGGGGGTGAGGAACGTCTTGGTCGTAGCCTTGATCTCTTGCCATGGGTTGTCGGCAATGGTCAGCTGGACTGGCTTCCCATCGGCTCGCTGGACCTTTTCTGGCTTGTTCAAAAGCATGGCAACGAAGGGTCCGCAAGCTTGTAAGGCGATGAAGATGAGGTAAACCTTGTACGACACCTTGCCAGCTCCACTGCGGTCCGCATTAAGGCCAAGGTTGATGACTCCGCCGAGGATTTGCCCAACCCGAGTCCAGGTAAGCCAGTAAGCAATCATGCGCCCTCTATTGTGAGGCTCAGGATATGCAATGGCAATAGCAGCTTCCGAGCCCCAGAAAATACCAGCTGATACGCCGCAGAAAGCAGCGCCAAGGATAACGAGCCACTCGACGCCGTAACGGTTGTTCAGGTACAGTCCTGCGCTGTATGGAGCAAACCCGATTGTGCCGATGACTAAGGCACCCTTGATCCCGACATATTTGACAACAGAACTTGTGAGCCAGCATGAGATGATCATGAGGCAGAAGGTAAGTGCGTTTCCGGTATTGACAAGGTATGGCTCTTGAGCACCACCTATAACATTGTCAGACGCTTCATTTTCCATAGATGCACAAGGACCCTCAATCCTCAGATGAGACTTACCAGCACCCAAAGAGTTCATCGCACCCCAAAGACCGGGGGCTGCAAAACTACACATGCCAAGAATCGTGGCATTGTAAAATGGTGTCCGATACCACTTCGCTGCACGCCGTCAATTTATGAATGAGATTGATGATGTGTCGAACTGTCTTACCGTCGACCCTTTCCGACTGCTCAACTGGCTGCGCCGTATCGGAAACGCTGTCTGCCTTTTCAGCCATCTTGGATGGAGGCCTGTCTTTTCCAGCGGTGACGATCTCCTCAATATGGCAACTTGAGATGCTGACTCGCTGGCAGAGATATGATCCAAGAGAGAAGATTTGCCCAAACAAGAAGCTCCGTCGTGAAGATGTTAGAAGCTTGACATCACTGCCGAGAAGAATTTATGAGAAACACCACTCCCACGTGGCTGGGTGCTGCGCGACGTTGCAAGCAGAGCACGCAATTGGGACCCTGATTGGAGGCATCGCTCTCATCTCCGCGATTGTCGCACCAAAAGGGTTCCAGACTTCTGGTAGATGGGGGTGGCAGCCGAGGTGATTGCCGGTGACCTCCGCTGTCAACTGAAGATAACATGGTAGCAGCGTACGTATGCAGATAAGAAGCGACGAGGGTTGTGCAGATAGCTTCGATGATCTCAACTTGGCACCCATGGCGTGCTAGCAAATTTGGCTGACTCAGCACGATTCCGACCTATGTTGGTAATAGTTTGGAAGAACAGCCGAGGTGCCTCACCTCACGTCGGAGAATCTTCCAATTTGAGTGTGGTCTTGAGAGAATTGGTCCTAGACAAGCAAGCGCTGTCCCTTATTACGTAGCATGTTCTGCGAATCGTGGGGGAAAATGCAGAACGTATGTCTCCCTTGTCGGAAAACCCGATGTCGTGATAAGACCCTGGCCAGCAACGAGAAATTTAATGCGATGGAAAACATGGAGCCAAAGTCTATATGCAAATGATAGCTCCCAGGTGGTTATAATGAATGCTAGACTGCCAAATGAGATGATATAACATGGTTTCTTTCTCTCATTAATGGATGTCAAGCTGGTTTGAATAAGGCTAAGTACTTTGCTTCGCAATTAAGTTGTTTCTGTTTACTCTAACGCCGAAGAGATATTTAGCTCGACAATTCCATGCAGTTAGATCCATGAGTTGCCAGAGTTTATTCAATGGGTCCTCTCCTCATGATGTCGTACCGAATAACTCACATTTTGGTAATATCAAAATCCTACAATAGATGGGTGCTACATTACGCCAAGTACCTTATGTCAACAAGCTACCTTAACTGAAGAGAGCTTTCCGTCTGAGGAGGCGCTCAAACGTCGCCAAACATATATAAAACAAATCCTTGAGCTTCAAAACAGTGCTCGGTGTGTAGAGAGACATCCAAGACTGTGTTTGATAAATCACAGCACCCCCATTCCAAGTCAAGGCTACTCTACTCCCAGTGCAAAACCTTGGCCATGCGTGGGTGCGTCCACTGACGTACTTGTCTCTTGGTAACATTCTTCTTTTCCAAACGCTCTTCGGTAACCAAGAAAGACTCTGGAAACCATTCTGGGATGGCTGGACTGCCGTTGCTGGCATTCGCTCCAGAGCCGGTCTTCGCTATCATTCGACTGAGTGCACGGCCACAGAGCCAAGCAAAGCACATCCCCTCGCCGTCAAAAGACGCAGACACCCACTCACTCCCAGTCGAAGTAGCTTTTACAGATCGGCCTGTAGCGGACTGAGGGATACGGCCTACAAATGGTCTGGAGTCCACTGAGCTGCCTTCGATGCCAACCCAGACGCGCTTCGTACGACCATTCCAGACACTGGGATCCAAAGATTGTGGAAAATCAGTTCTCTCAGAACCCCAAGTGTCGTAACCGAAGTGATTTGGTAAAGCTCCGTTGAGATATGAGGCAGAGAGGTGAAGGGGAGCCCGGCTGTCGTCGTAGGTGTCGACATTGGCGTCATCTCCGTCAACATCTGCGCCGAACATGAACTCTCCATTCCGAGGCATCTGGACAATGTAATCCAAGCCATTTCGATACAGTGACCAGGCACGTCCTCCAGCCAAACTTCCATTGCCGGTATACGATGGCCACTCTCCGGCTTTGGGCAAGCCGTTGCCTCCAAGCTGGGCACTCATATGCAAGCGACCTCCGCGAATGGCGCCTTGTAAGCCGGGAACGAAGTGTGGTGTCCAAGCGTTGGTCGCATAAACGACGTGTTTGGTTCTGATGCTTCCTCTGGAAGTGTGAACCTCATAGTCTGAGGGACTGGCCGACTCGGTGATGGCAGAAATGTTCAAGGCAACTGTGTTGGTGTCCAAAGTGAAGTTAGGGTAGGTGCTCAGAAGTGACTTCAGCGCATTCGTGATGAAGCGGTATGGCCAAATTGCACCAGCCATCTTGGTGGTCCCGGTAAGAATCCCAACGGTCTCAGTGAGAAGCGAAATCTAACCATTCTGTGAGCCTCTATACCAAACTTGGTGGACTATGATGACTTACATTGCGAGCTTCTTCACCTTCAAAGATGGACCATTCAGCTCCAACATCTGGAACTTCATCCTTGAGGGTCTTGACCTGTTCGACAGCTGTCTCCCATCTCTCTTGATCGAAGAAGGCGTCGATGCTGTCCACAACACGAGCTTCTGCAGCGAGTCTACCCTCTTTCGGAAGAGAGTTGGCTGCTGATATCAGCGCGTCCACATGGGCGGAGCGCAGCCTGGTGATCTTGGCGGCTTCTGACTGTGATACTGCCGTCTTGGCGCCAGCATACTCGGCATAGGAAGACGGTCTGATGTGACCTCCATTTCTTCCTGTAGCACCAGAGCAAGCTTGCCGAGCTTCGATGATGGCTACCCTCAGCGGTGTTGAGCTGTTATTCTCCTTGAGTAGATGCCAAGCGATGCTAGTTCCCGACATGCCCGAGCCTATAACAACAACATCCACATCCGTCGGTAGGTGTTCGGACTGATGATCCGCAACTCCCTCCAAAGGGGGAAGTTGCCAGTAGGATATTGTGGGATTGGCAACCGGCAAGCCAGGGTCTTGCCCAAGAACCTTTGAAGCCAAGGAAAAAATTATGGGTATGATGAGTCTCATTTCGAACATGAAGCTTGAGGGAGGCACTACAAAGTTGAAGAATGATGTGCCAGTCTTTGAGCGCGCTGTATTCGAAAAGTGAAGCTGCTCAGGAAAGGAATCGAGAACATAGACACTCTTCCGGTCAAGACTCGTTCAATTTATATTTCGAACTCTAAGGCTAGGTCTTGCATGAGTTCCAACGTTCAGTCAGATAATTAATGACGATGTTCCATCGGTGTTGCAGCAATCGGCAGTGCGCCTTGGACAATTCTCGTAATGAACCCACTATTATACGAAGCTATCTCGCAGTTGGGTGCGCGAATGCCTTCGCGATCATATGAAGTCAAGGGGCAATGTGACCATATACTCGCTCATTTGGCCCGATCGAGTAATGTTATAGGCACAATCTCTTGGCTGGTCAGACTTTGGACTGCGATCCATGTGCCGCATTAAGTTGCCCGATTGGGATACCCCACATCCCATGGAGGTCTTCACGCAACCCGCGGGGAAACGTGGCGCAACTACTGCAGCTGTATCTGTTGATGAAGCACTTGACGATCATACTTGGTCATGATAATACGACCGGCGTTGGAAGCTATATCGCTGGAAGAGATATCAAGGGCCACATTCCACCATGCCGGTGACCGAGTGACTCAGGCCCGCACGTCGCCGTCATTTCATGGGACCAATAGACCAAGGTACGAACCAAGAGGGCATACCCTTGATGCTTTGGAAATTGATAGAAAAACAAGCGGAAACTCGGCTGAGATGATGAAGTATTATTGACTGCATGCAATGGTTGCGTTTCTTTTGATGTTGGGCACTTTCGTCATGACACTCAATCTCAACATCCCCTTTCGGAACCGCAAATTGAGTTTGAGTGTCCATATGTTGGCTTAAGGGGCAGATACATTATCTTGCAATCAAATCCAACGCATATGATTTGGTACCTGCTGTTTGCGAGGGAAATCCCATGTTTGTGGTGTCAAACATGCCAGTACATGTCGCAAAGAGATAGAAAGTGAGAGTAATACGAAGTGCAAATCATTCGACGTCAAGCTGAAAACATTCTGTCTCACATGAGATAATGGTACAGCTAGTGCGGAAACCACGAAATCGAGTCTGCAATAATAAGATATGGTTACGCGTGGGACAAGTTCCTACCTCCATAGGGATATCGGTTTCCCTTTGGGCGCATGTAGGGGTAGTTCAAAGCGGGCAAAGCTTCCCCCTCCTTTCAGAGAAGTAGTACTGCAAGAACACAGTTTGTAGCCAAACATCAATATCAACAAACTTATCCGAGCCCAGGGTTGTACTCGCGATATCCCTCGTGCTTTGGTGCAACGACGTGGTTATGAAGCCTCTTGGCTTCAATTCAGTGTGCTCGACATGCATCGCCACGAGATTCATAAAGGGTTCGAGAACGTCTTCTCCCAAAGAATCTTTCCACCACCTTCAGTCTTTCAACTCCAATTCATTAGTACCTGAGTCGAGTAAACTCGTCGCAAAAATTGCCGTCATGAAGTCATCCATCCTCGCCGTCCTCCTTTCCATCCACCTTTTCGCAACCCACCTTACCGCTCTAGCAACTCGTGCTGCCACCTTGGACCGAAAATGCCCCCTTGAGTCTGATTGCATGGAAAACATATGCACCAACTTCAGTTTCATAGAGAAGGAAGAAAAAGACCCGCTCTATCTCGTTGCTCAATGTAAAAACAAGAAAGGCAACTACGTTTACACCAAGCTCGATCTCAAGAAGTGCATCGCCAACTGGGACGGCAACCTGGAGTGGACACCGAGGTATGATTCTCTTTAAGTTCAGAATGCTTTCCAAAGGAAAGTTGTAGATGGTCATGTTGTAGTTGATGAACTTTGGCTGACAACAATACTTTTCATAGAGGCGGTTTCAGGTGCAATGAATGCGGCGTCTTCCAGAAGTCTGCAGATTCATATGTCGGCCTGAGGTGCGAGGAGTGCAAGCCACGTATATTTTGGCTAGAGGGATACAAGTCGCCGTCCATCAATCTCTGTGGGTATTCAATTACATGATTATTTCAATCATTGCCTTGCTGACTGGGGTTGCAGCTCAAGGGATCTGGGTCAGTCGGGACGGCGCTCTCAGCTGTTACGACATGAACGGCGAGTGGTATGTGTAACTCTAGACCAGATCGGCGAGCTTCTGGATGTATGGAAACTGTTCAGATCTCATGGGACAAGGGGCGGCGACGCGTTTTGGGGGGAAGACCTCCGCAATGGTCCACGGTTGACTGGAGCTTTAGATTCTCTGTCATGGTTGCGTACGGCACCAGCGCAAATTCATATTTAGGCATCGGGATCTCGTCTGCCAAGAGAAAGAGGCCGATTTGACATTGGTTTACTTCAAGAAGTTGCATTAAAGGATCTGTAGGCGGCTTGGATAACCGGCTCAGCGAATAGATCAATGGCCACCAACGAAGTATCAATCGTGTATCGGGGCATATCAAGAGGGCGCCGACCCTCATTCTTATGGAAGAAGTTACAAATACTGCACCATGTCCAGGCACAGCTAAAAGCGAACAGAGGCATGGAGCCAAGGTTCAAGTTCTGTCGACACTCGGCAATTGTGTTGCCCACCCTTTCAATACGCAGTCAATCATTATCTTTATTGCCATTGATCTACTCAACGGCGTGTTTACTCAGCTCTCGATCATTTGCACGCTATCCTCGACATGCTGCTCAATTCAAAAAAGACAGATTGAACAACTATACACCGGGCTATTGAAGTCGCTCATCAAAGCAAGTAAGGTTAAGCTTCACCTTGATATGAACTCTTTGGTAACCTTCCAGTTCGCCGCCCCAGCCTCTTCAGGATCCATAAATATGGTCACCCAGCTACCTCGCCTTTGCTCATTGTCAATTAGAGCGTTCTTGATCCTCGCATGCTCCGGAAGGCCAAAGGGCGGCTCGAGCTGGTAGGCGCCAAAATTACCAATGCTCCCGGATGATGGCGTTGATCCCGTAGACACAGACCCGGGCGTCAAATGGCTATCCAGCATCAGATCATTGACAAGAATCCGCGTTCTCTCATACTCCTCATTTTGTTGCGAGTTTGTTGCTTTGGGGATCTGCGGGTATTGGAATCGAGGAACGGGGTAGTCACACTCCATCCCGGATTCCATCTCCGCCGGGAAGAGGCCGACCGGCACGCCATCGGAACCCTCCCAAGACGCCGTATCCCAACCAGCTGTGATGTCAAACGCCTCCTCGCGGTAACGCGCCGCCTCCTCTTCGATATTTATGCAGCGCTTGCCGATCTCAGCCAGCATCTGGGCATCCCATAGGTTCTCCCTCCGATTCGTCACAGCGTCTTGCTTGAGGAGATTCACGGCCGCTCGCCGCAGCATCGGGTGTCGACATTTGATGCTCACGTAGTAAAGCGGCGGGATTACCTCGGTGTCGAAAACAAACTTGGGCATCGACTTGGCGGCTTCCGACGGGTCACGAACCGTCTTGTGTGTGGCTTGTACAAATTCTGCCGAACTGCTGACAATGGACGCAAAGGCTGTGGTGTGCGTATCGAAAGCAATCTCCTTGGGGTCCATGGCCGTACTGATCGCAATCTTGGCTGCGTGGTAATAAACCATGCACAACTTTCGTTTGCTCAGGTTGTCGTCAATACCGGTGGCTGAGACCACGACAAATGCAATGTGCCATCGTGACAACCGTGCGAGAAAGTCGTCTTGTTCATGGGCCAGGTTCAGCAAGGTCGGATCGTCTGGCTGGCAGGAATACACGGCTCTCTTGGCCTGTGCCGTGAACCTCAAGCCGTCATCGATGAGTTCGTATAATGACACTTCGGCCTCGTCGACAGATGCAAAGTATAGACTCGTTGCCGTACTCGATTTAAGGGTGGCGGGTATGGCGGCGGGGAAGCTCCCAAAGAGGAAGGATGCGAGGCCAAGTCGACTATAGATGGGCACGAAATGCTTCTTAATCACATCCACATCGGCAGAGGGCTCAAGTTGCGACAGAATGGTGCGGCCTTGGTTGATATGTACTTGGGATGCGCCCTCGTCGCCAAGCATAAATTCGATGCATATGAACAGCAAGCATGCCAAGAGCGGGACGGTGGCCGGCGATGATGCTGTCGGTTTCCACTCCTGAAGGCACTTCAAGGCCTTGCCATATTGCTCCGCTGCAAAAGTGTTGGTAAGCATACGAGGGCTATTTGCTTCTTCAGTAATTGGATCCGAAGTTGAGGGTAGTGCGAGTGTTTCATGGAGGCTGCTGATAGCGAGGACGGCATGGCGAATGGCGGGCTCGGCGTGACAAAAGTGCGGTACCAATTTCTTCCACAGAGTCGAGGCGACTCCGTCGCTAAATATGGATGGGGCGGAAAAGTTGCGATAGAAGTCAAACGCACGCTGCTCTCTAGAGCCGCCGGCCCAGTCGGCAAAGGCTGAGACTGCTGGGCTCAAGCGAGAAATGCTATCGTCGGAACCGGGACTGCCATCATTGCTGCTCCCCGGCTTCGACGAGGGTAAATAGCCGTCACATTTCCGGCCTGTCTTGGTGCAGCGAAGGCATGCGGGTTTCGTCTCGTCGCACTTGACTTTTCGAATCCTAGGTGTTTGGACGAGGGGTTAGCAAGAAAGGTGGAGAGAAGTTAGATGAGTGTAAGATGAACATAGGCTGGAGATGGGATGGCAGATGTAGTGATGGGATTGATAGGGAGGCTCGGACTCAACTTGCAGGTCACACATCCAGTCCGAACTTTCTTGGTGCCCTTCCGGCCTGAGGGGACCTGCAATGACGCCGGCGGCGTGGTTGCTGGGTCTTTGATTTGCGGGTCGTCTGGCGTGCTCATGATGCCGAGCTCCCGTAGGTCTGCAGGGACAGAGGTAAAGTGGACAGTACTGTATGTTCCTGGACTCTGGGCTGGCACGGCTGGTTCCCGATGGAGCGGCGTTGGGACTTTGGTGTCGTTGTTCTGTTGTTGGTCTGTGGTGTTCTGTCTCTTTGGATCCGAGGTGTCAAGTCCGAGTCTAGCAATCACGGCCAAGGTGCCATTTAGTGTATTGTAGTGAAACCTGCGACCTTTGTATATCGTTCTGCACGGAGCAGTCTTTGGCATCAATTGATGACGGTGACCCCCTTGCAACAAGCTAGGTCTACAGCAATCAGTGAGGAGCGGAACCCTGAACCGTGAAAAATCCACTCCCTGGCGATTTGAGGTGATGGAAGCGAGATTCCCGCCCAAGCCGAGGTGTAACAAGGTAGCAGGTGAGATAGATACGGAGCGGAGACGGTGCTCTGTTGAGCCAAGCTTCTCAATTTGTAGAGACAATTCCGTTGGATTCCCAGGAGTTGTCGAACGAGAGCTCAGAGAATGTCTCTGCCTGGAGTTATGGTGACGGTCGCGACATGGGGATAATAGCGGATACAAATCGAGGGTCGACAAGGTGAGGTGGTCAAGGTAGGTCGGGCACTGGGAAAGGTAACGTAGTCTGTATCCGTAGGAGGTAATCCAAGGATAGTTTGGCTAGTGGCCTTTCAGATGTCAGCCCTGTCACTGCCCCAGCTGCAGGCCCATGTCCCATCGTGGTGAGATGCGCCAGAAGAGGTGAAGTTGTGTGTGTGTGTGTGTGTGTGGTTGTCTGATTGCACTGCATTTGGGCGACTCGGGTTGTGGAACAAGTGGAAGGAAGCGGCTCAGCCTAGAATTCCAGACTGCAGACTGCACCTTCCAGGTTGTAATGCGCCGTATTCGGGCAGGGGAAGGAGCAGCTCAGCGGGCCACACAGGGCGCACCTTCTTCTGCTGGGAGAACCAAGGCTCACGGGCCACAACGGCACATTACCCACTTTAACGGGGCCAAGTAACGGGCCTACGCGTCTCTGATTCGTCACAGATCTCGGACTACCGTCCCGAGCAGACCAATCGCTGAGCTGTAGTGGGGCCCCGAGCCGGCCCCCGCAGGATCCCACTCGGTTCAGCGGTTCAGCGGTGCGGATACGGGGGCGCCCGTTGATCCCGTTGCCTACGGCCCTGTTTCTTCTTTTACACGTGTACCCATCCTCTGCTATCAACGCCAACCAAGGTATCCGTATCCGTGATTCTAGATAATGTACCGTACAAAAAGAGCCTAAATCCCTGTCATTGCATCATACAGTCACCGGCAAATACCGACCAAGCTACCGTCTCACTGGCTCAGTGGCTCTGTTCCTTGCTGCCTTGACGCCGCACCCATTCTTCAGCCCACACGGTACGCTAGACCCAGATGAACGGGTCTCTTTTCAATCCGTTCCCGGTCTTTGCGTCGCCCTACGGGCCTACGGCCTTGTTGCCGCGTCCCAATTCCCCCGTCATCCCAGCTCTTCCTCTCTCCCACATAGGTACACTTGTCACAGGGGTCATCGATTGGAAGGCCATAGGTTGGTGGCTGAGCACAGGCAATAAAGGCCAGTGTCCCTGGAATTAACCTTAATTTGACCAAAACCATGCCATATAAGCTGCCACCTCCTCCCCGCTAGTATAGCGTCTATCCTGCTCATCCAACCGGACGCTATGGCTGTTGATCGTCTGTCAGACGAGCCGTGATTGGCGATGCCGGACTTTGAAAGGCTCTGTCCCGAGCTTTTGAGGGCTCAACGTTGCTTGCTGTAGCTTTATGTCGCGCATCGTCGTGGCTTAGTCTTCATCATAGTCTAAGACCCAGGAATAGCTTCTGCCTAGAGACTCGCAGGGCGTCGCAGGGCGAAACATTCGTACAAACGTATTAGGAATCTCAGTCTTGTAAAAACGATATAATTGAGTCTGGATGGGCGACGACTTCCAGAAGGGCTTCCTCTCAACGAGACAACTCAAGTTCACGAATCTTACTAGTGTATCGTTTCCCACTCACCATCCGTGATTGAGCATCTCTCGAGATGGTGCTCAAAACCTTACTCCTTGCCCTCGCGGCAATCTCTTTAATCACTGCCTCCCAAGCCAATCCCTGCCCGCCATTAGGGCCGACGTTACCCTCCTCCAAAACACCAAGCAACTCGACAATAGTAGAGGAAACCATCCTCCAAATCCAAGAAGGCCTCGTCAACTTCACCTCCGTTCTGAACTTCACTGCAATCTCCATTGGCGTCAAGTCCATACACGAAGATGCGCCCCTCTTCGATTGGCACTACACACCTCCCGTCGCAGATAACCGCAGTGTTGCAAAGGTCGATATCGACACCGTATACCGTGGAGGAAGCATTACCAAGGTCTTCACAACCCTCACCGCTCTGAAAAACTCGCAAATCAAGGGGACCGATCCCGTAACCAAGTACCTGCCGCACCTCAAGACCGATGCCGTGAAGAATGAAGGCCAGCTCAACTTCATCCCGTGGGACAATATCACTATTGAAGACTTGGCTTCTCATGTCTCCGGATTGGGCGGCGACAGTAGGTTTACTCCTCGTCAATCTTCCTCAACTTTACAATACTAAAAGTGTCAAGTCGCCACTGACCTCGCCGTCTTCCCCGGCGCCTGGGCATCAATGGGCCTTCCCCCTGTGTCCAACGACACCAAGCCGACTTGCTCCGGTCTCCTCGGCACCAAGCCCTGCTCAAGAAAAGGTAAGCCATATTTCCCATCTATACAATCCCACGGCGGACCTCTGACAGCATACAGACCTTCTCCACGGCCTCAACGAGAAACCCCTCGTCTTCCGCCCACACACCACCCCCGTCTACTCCAACATCGGCATCGCCCTCCTCGCCCTCGCAGTCGAAGCGGCGTCCAACCAAACCTATGAAACCATCCTCACCGACACCATCCTTAAGCCTCTCGGCCTGACCAAGACTTCCATCGCCACACCGGCAAAGGGCTCAGGCTTCATTCCCTTCCAGGAACCCACCTGGGGCGGCGACCTCGGCGCATATGCTGCTGCCGGCGGCATCTACACAAACACCCGCGACATGCTTACCTTCGGAACCGCGATTCTCTCCGACAAGGTCGGCATCGACACAGGTTCCTGGTTGAAGCCACGCGCCTTCACCTCCTCCCGCGGCTATTCCATCGGCGCACCCTGGGAGATCTGGACCACTTCCACTCTTCTCGACTCAGGCGTCCCCGTCAGCATCTACACCAAGTCCGGCGACCTCGGCCTATACACCAATGTCCTCCTCCTCATCCCCGACTACGACCTCGTCATCTCCATCCTCACCGCCGGTGCCGAAGCCGCAGGCACCTTCCAGTTCCCCTCTCAAGTCATCTCCCCCGTCATCCAAGCCCTCATCCCGGCCCTAGAGAAAGCGAACAAGGAGCATGCGGCCGCAGTCTTTGCGGGAGAGTACATCGACGAGAAATCAAACTCGACGCTAATACTATCCATCGACGACGGCCCAGGCTTGTCTCTGACAAACTACACCGTACGCGGCTTCGACGTGCTCTCTCATATCCCCAGCTACGGCGTCGGCTCCAAGATTCAGGCTTTCAACGTCAGCGGCAGGGTCTACCCCACCAACATGAGAGAGGGCGACCAGTGGTCATGGCGTGCCGTGTACAAGAACCATGACGAGCCGGACGTTGGTGACAAACTTGTATACCCCGACGGCGACTGTCAGACATGGGGCTTGATCGATCGCAAGACCTACAACTACCTCGCTTTGGACGACTTCACCATCACCATTGCCGAGGATGGGTCGGCCGAGAGCATTTCGCCGCGAGCGTTCGGCGTCACCCTGAAAAAGGCGTAGGCCAAGAGGTCACCAATGAGTTAAGAGCGTCATCTCAAAGACGAGAATGCATTGCCGCGACCAGCGTTTGATTGGTTTTACCTGGACATCCATACCTTAGACACCACTTAGATGCAACTCTTGCCTTTGAAATTACCCATTGATTGATTTTCTGTCTACCACGACGCCATGCCATGATACCTCGAGAAACAAAAGAGGCCGTCTGCAAAGTCCAGAATGTACTGCTAAAGCCCTTGACCCTTGACCTGGTATACACTAACAAAACCAACGAAAACGAAAACGCCTGGCAACATGCCAGAAGAGTTAAAAACACACTGAAGAGAAATACCGCAAACACCGCCGCGAGCGCTCACATAAGCGTAACCCTTCCCACGAACCCACCGAGTTCGTATCCACATGAAAGCCCTTTGAGAACCATGGGTGCTCTCAATCCCTCACCCAAACCTGAAACAACATCGGGATTACCAGAAGCTGCACCATCCTATGTAGTGCTGGCAGAGATTCTCCAACTTTGTCGCCTCCGTGATGAGCTTATTGACCTGGTTTATTACATCAAGCTCCTCGTTCGGCTTGAAGTCCTTGCCAGTCAACTTCTGAGAGACGCGATCGAGCACCTCGACGGCCCGAGCATTCTGGATTTCGGTGGGGTCCGGTCCGTTGTTGCCATTAACAACACTGCCCTCGTGTGCCATTGATGAGTTTGTTCTTGACCGGGAGCGCGCGACAGGGCCCCCGGGCATACCGGGATCTCTTGTGGCAAGCAGCTCCGACGGCGCCACGTCTGCGTCGAGAACAGAGGGACGGCGTGCTCTGGCAGCTTGCGGGCCAGCAAGCGAAGTCTCGCGTTCAGATCGGAAGTTAGGTCCCGCCGGACTGGCAGCATTAGTAAGGCGCCAGGTCAGGAGAGGATCGTGAATGAACTGCGAGGCGATTAGCTTGGAGGATTCAAGACATGGACTGGGAGAAGAAACATACCGCTTCCAAGACAGCCATCACGCTGTCCTTGTTGTCTCGCAAGACTCTCATGACATGCTCGCAGGTGATACGGAAGCTTCCCTCGATGTTGCTGACTTCCATGGCGTAGGTGAGCATGCGGGTCAGTCGGAACGGCACACGCTCTGGGTACTTCTCGCGTTTCATAGCCACTTCGAAGCAGTCGCCAAAGTCGATGTGGATAATCTTGCCTGTTACGCGGTCGAGCATGAGGTTGGACGGATGACGGTCACCAAGACCGAGAATGTATCCAACCATCGACATGACGCCCAAAGAGCGTGTGTAATTGGTGCGGCGCTCCAGCCATGCTTCTGAACTCTTACTCTTAAGCCACAATACCCGATAGAGATCCTGGCCAGTAGTATTGTCCAGTGCATAGCCGAACACTTCAACCTTCTGCATGAGAGTGAGGTTGTCGTAGTCGGGAGCCATCTGGAGCATGATGCGATGCTCGATATTAAGGAGAATCTTCCTGCTTTCACGGTATTCCCTTATTAGCACGTGAAGAGTGTCACTGTTGGGCACCCAGCCCAGCAGACCCGAGTTTTGTGACAACGGGATAGCCGGGTATCGTTGGATGTTCAAGTGACGCTTGTAACATTCAGAATCGTTCGCCAACAAGGTATTGCACAAACCGAACAACTGCATAACTCGTTCGTCTTGGCGAATATCCTCGTGGCCCTTGAGCAAAAAGGCGTATGAAACACCATCGCTGCCGCTAATGTTGAGCTTGCGAGGCCTCTGCTTACTATTAATAACAGTAAAGGTACCCTCAAACTCCATGATGCGGACAATGGGTTGACCACTGCGGTAAGTTCCAGGCACAGCGAGATCAAGATCCTTGGCGGCCAGTAGCTTGGGCGAGCAGTAAGGTAGCTCAAGCGTTGTGAGCTGGGGCAACTGTCGTGAGATGCGCCGGAATACTTGATAGTAGAGATCCCAAGCCTGATTGAGATCATTGACGTCTCTGCTGGCCTCGTACTGACGGCACCACTCGCGAGCCTCGGTGAGATCTCTGCCAAAGGCTTGCGTAAAGGAGATCTCGCGAAGAGTCTCTGGACCGCGCTCGAGTTGATCATGAAGAGGCTCGAGAGTGGCAAACATGCCTTCGATGTTATGATCACCAAAGTACAGTCGCGATGCCTCCTCGAGACCCTCGTGCCATTGTTCATGCCAAAGAACCGCGACCCTGATAAGCTCGTGGCTGACAATGTCGGCTTGGGAAACGAGGTTGGCGCTGTGTTGACGCATACTATCCATAATCTGAGCAGCAGACCTCGAACGGCGGGTGTTTTGCGAAGATTTCATCGCTACCGTCAGCGGGTAGACCAGCGCCTGCGGATGAGCCCTACCAACATCTGCGAGGAGGCTATGAATCGACTGCTGAACGCGGCGCGTCGGCTGGTTGATTCGAGCGATGAGCTGGGGAATGACTTCCAGCCAGGTGTCGACGCTGACATTGGTGAAACCTTCAGTGACGGCGGCATTAACATCGGCACTGGCACCATGCGTGAACCACAGTGTCAGAAGGCGGAGTGTGTCCTGCAGAGAGCTTCCCGCAGACAGCGCGATTGACTTGAAGAAGCCTCTGACAGCCGGAACCACATGCTCAACAACCATGTGATCAGTTCTCTCACCACGAGTAGACAAGGCCTGGACAATCTCAAAGTTGGCCAGAGCCCAAGCGTGCCAAGCCTTGTACCAGCGCGGGTTGTACTTGGTAGCCTGCGAGTACGAGGTCAAGATATCCTGGACGTGCTCGTACTGCCAGTTCTCCTTGTTCAGGTCGATGAGCCATTCACCCTGGCGCAGGTAGCACTTGGCCAACAGAACGGTCTGGTCGTAGAGTGCCTTTTGAGTCTGAGGATTCATCAGACTGGGGTCGATCTGGTGCGGGAATCCGTAGTCACTCGACAAGTCCATTCCATTGGGAGCCTGTGCCGTGAGATGCGCCTTAGTCGCCTCGTAGCGGTGCGCCGAGTCGTTCGTAAACTTGCGCAGGCAGTACAAAGTGCGCTCAGCAATGCCAGAGGTACGGAACGCGGGCTGCTGACCGACTTCCCACTCGTACTTGAGCATAGCATAGATGACCTGCGATGGGATGTTTCGCGGCATGGCGGCGTTCTGCTGCTGTCTCTCGTTCCAGTAAGGGATCAGGGTCTCCAGCGGAGCCTCGACACCAATGATTGACTTCAGAGACTTTTCGGCCAGGCCCATGCGACCAGACTTGCGGCAAAGGTTGGCAAACTTGATCCACATGTGCATGTTCTCCGTGGGCGTAATGACCAGGTTGCGAAGGCGCAGCATTCTCTGCCAAACCTCCACGTTGCGCTGGCATCCCTTGAGTCTCGTCTCCCAGGTGCGCCGCATTGTCGCCTTCTTTTTGTCGTCTGTCTGCTTGTAGACGATGAGCTCTTCTAGCTCGGCCAGCATTTGGACTCTGACGACGACCTGATACGCGCGATTGTACGACTCACTAACCAACGCACTGAGCTCGGTATCAAGTCCCTCTCGAGCTTGCTGCACGCAATTGACAGCTTCCCTAAACTGATTGCGGTGCAGGGCGAGAATAGCGCCAAAGAAGGAACGATCAGTAGAGTACCGCTTCATGGATTGCAAGTAGTTGTCCATAGAATCCCACTTGCTGAGGCCCCATGCGGCGGCTGTTGCGAGCGGCGCAATGAGGCGCTGTACGTCGGGCGACGAGTTGGCCCAGGTTGTGCCTGCAATACCAGCAAGAGCTTCCCACTCGCCGAGAGCGTGTAAGCACCGCATTTTACCCATGATAATCTCGACAGGAACGGGCTTATCTTCCGGAACTTCCGACTCGCGCTTCGAGTAGAAAGCAAGAGCTTCCTCCCATCTCTCCAGCTTTTCGAACCACGTCTCTCTAAGTTGAATCCCCTCTTTGTAAAGTTGTGCTTTACGGAGGATACCGATGGCTGCGTCAGACTGCTGGAGTTGGTTGTTGATCACAATAAGAGCTTCAACCGCACCGCTGCTCTGGTCCTGCAAGAACTCCAACTCCTTGTAGTGAAGCGCCTTGGCGTAAGCGTGGCAACGAGCAGCCTCTCGACCGAGAACTCTGATGTCGATGGGCAGGGCCTTGTCGTCGTGTTCCATAAACTCGGCGAGGTTGAGGAGGAGGCCGAGCAAATCAGGGGGTACGTTCTCCGACTTGATGGCGCTCTCGATATTTTGAATCAGCTCGTCTTGGAATTGTTCGTAAAGCTCGCTCCAGCAAGACACGAAGGCGGAGTTGAATAGCTCGCGGGCCAGCGGAAGGTATGAGCTAGCGAGGGCGGCACAGGCACGGAGCGCGTGGTTGGGTGATTCGGTGAGCAAGGTCGTGGAGAATCTACGAAGCCATTCCTGCCAATCCTCCTTGGTTGACTTGCCCTTCGTATCCCACGCCTGCTTGAGATGAATGGCATTCATCTCTAACTTCTTCGCACCCAGATCCGCAAAGGCTGCCTGATCATCGACCCGGTCGACAAAGCGGTCACCGCCGCCGAGATCCTGCGGGAGTACCTCGCCCTTTTGGAGCTTGTTGACAAGCAAGTCATAGTTCTGGTGCTGGATCTGGTGCAGGGCGAGAACCTTGTTGACCGTGCCCATGAAGTGAAGATAGTCTTTGCCGAGTTGCTGGATCAAGGCGCATAGCGTGTCTAGAGCTGCGATCCGCAGGGCAATATCCCCACTGCCGAGAATTCGAGTGAGGGGATGGATAATCTTTGCGGCGTAGTCGTTCAAGTTGACCTGATACGTAATCTTGCCAATCGTCTCAATCGCCTGCTTTCTCAACGGAGGGGGCTGCCCTTGCTTCTCGAATGTTCTGACAATAACAGGAATGATCAAGTGCATATACTCCTCGGCACTAGATCCGAAGACAAGAAAGGCGTGGAGAACCTTTTCAGAAGGCGTGCGCCGCGTGGTGGTGTCCTTCTCCAGCACGCCAAGCATGAGAGGCAGCAAGCCTGCCAGGTAAATCTTGAACTCGCCCTCCAAGGAACGAGAGATGGCCTCCACCAGGCTCATGATGGTCGATTGTAGGTTGGTCGTGGTGTTCCAGAATTCCTGACAGATCTCGACAATTTCAGGCAAGAAGTTGCGAATGTGCTGTCGGACGATTGACACCAGAGTAGCCAGCTGGCTGAAGTACGAATCCAGGCGAGTTTTGTCTGCGGCACGAATTACACCCAGGAAGGCGGGGATGATCCGATCAAGGAAGGACACACACTCCAAGCCAAGGGTGCGGAAGATGTTCATGATTGCCTCGATCACAGATGCATGATGACTCGAGAGGGAGTTGTCCTTGAGGATCTGCAGGAGAGCATTGATGACAACTGTCGGAAAGTACTCCTTGCTGGATGGAGTGAGACCAGTCATCATGAGAGAAATGTCCGTCATTTGCGTGGTCTCAACACGTCTCTGAGCATCCGGCCGACGCTGCTCCACTTGTTGGTACTTGTAGGGGTCCAAAGCTCCCAGAATACCCATCAGCTTGATGGTTTCCTGTCGAAGAGGTCCGCGTTGGCCTTCTGTTCGAATGATGCCTTGGAGTAGCTCCAGGAGCTGCGGGTATTCCAGATAAGGCTCAATCACATATCCGGAGTTGCTGGCCAGCTGGCCGAGAGCATGCAGGGCAGCCTCGCGCTTGTTGTTTGAGCTCTGATCTTGTAGAGCTTCAATGATGAGGGGCATCAGCTTGTCCTTGTATGGCAACACTTCCTCGCCTCCGACAGTGGCAAGCTCGCCAATGGCCCTCAGGATTGTCGCAGCCACAGCAGCGCTGGGGTCGTTGGCCTTGGGCAAGAGGACGGACATCATTGGGTCGACATATGGCTTGACCAGTCCTTGGGCGTTTTGAACCAACAAGCTGAGTAGCTTGGCACTCTCCTCCTTGTTTCTCGCAACATCAGAGAACTCAAGCTCGGTGAGAAGCTGGATAAGGGTCTTGCGCAAAGAGGGGATGACGTATGCCGGATTGTATCGGGCAAGACGACCAATAATCGAGATTGCAACCTCTCTGATGGCAAAGACTTCATCGTTGAGGGCAAAGAACAAGGTGCGGATGTTCTCTGCCTTGGCCAAATGCCTATCGAAACGCTCGTCGAGGGCAGCAAGGACTGTCCGTCTAATATTCGGCTCAGGGTCCGATACGCCCACAGTAAGCAATCGCTCTATCACATCGCCAACAACCTGCAGTGCATGATAACTAGTCTGGTTGACAATGGGGTCGCGCACGTAAAGCTGGCAGCAAGTAAGAGCAGCAGCCTCTCTTGTTTCTGGATCTTCATCCTCAACGTACTTCACAGCGACGTCACGGACAAACTCATTGAGAACGTGTCCCGTGAAGTCAAAGCTGCCAAGGGTGTTGAGTGCAAGCTTGACCTCTGCTTTGCGATGCTCGTAGGCCAAAGGATCTTTTGAATCCTTGGGAACAGCGGGCACAGCTGTAAGAGTGTTTGGGTGAGGGGCTCCCAGGGGCTTGAAAGGTTCTCCACAAAGGACCATGCTGAGCATATCGAGCAATCGGTTCTGGATGGTATCCTTGGCCGGCGGGATGTAGAAAGCCATATCGACGAGGGCCTGCGTCAGTTTTGGTGTCAGGTCGCATTCGAAGATTGGGTCGAGGAGAGCCTCCATGTATTTGCTGAGGGTCTGGCCAACGGCAACAGCGAGGCGACTTATGCACTCAAAGACTGCGTCGACCGAACCTCTTTTGCGAGCTGCCAAGCTTAGCCCTTCTCTGACGTGGGTCATAACACCGTCGAGATACGGGGCGATGGCGCTCTTGACCGAGTTTGCGATGTTGCCGATAGCAAGAAACGCGTCGTTCCTCTCCTTGTCCTTCTTCAGCATACCAGAGAGGTAGACCATGAACTTGTGGAGGTAACTTCGGTCAAACTCTGCGGGAGAGTAGCTCGCGAGGTCTGGGATAAGTAAGACGACGGTCTTACGGATGGTGACGTCGCGGTGGTCCTTGTAACGCAGGACGATTTCGCAGGCTTCGGGGTAGTGGTCCTGCATGAACATGCCGCCTTGTTCCAGAAGCTCCTTCAACATAAGAAGAGAGGCGTGGATGTACTCGACGGTGCCATGCTGCAGCCCGCGCATAAGTTCGGCGTAAGCCTTCTCCATCCACGTCTGCTTGAGTTCCTGGTCTCGCTCTCTAATGATCCGGAAGCATGCGGCGACGGTTTCTGCGGAGGTGGCGCGGATGAGGTGGCGATTGTCTCTCAAGCTGTTCCAGATGAGGTCCAAGACCAAGCCGACATAGTTGTACATGAGTGTAGGTGCCTGCCTGGCAAGCTCGCGCAAGACAAGAGCGGCACTGTATCGGCGTTCCTCGACTCTTTCGCTCTGCAGCCACTCGAGGGCCATCTGGGTTTCGGACTCGACCAGCTCGCTTATCATAGAACCGCCTGGCCGGCACATTTTTCCCAGAGCGATCGCGGCGGCCTGCATGGGGTTGATATCCTTGCCGCGCAGGATGGTTTTGAGGTTCTGGTTGAAGCGAGCAAACATTTTTGTCGATTGCTCGGAAACTTCAATATCGACGAGGGCATCGAGGGCGTAGACGCCGCCCAGGCGTTCGGAAGAGTCATTTCCGTGGGAGATGAGCTGGGTGATCTTGTTGTTGACCTGACCGTAGATGGTGTTGAATTGATCGAGGGGAAGGTCTGCAAAGGTGGGCTGTCAGCTCGCTGTCGCGAAAATGACATGGTGCCGAGAGGGGGATGGAAGGCTTACCTCGATGACAGACTAGCACCAGCTCTCTAAGCTGCAGCGCTGCACGCTTCCTGACTTCGTCTGAGGATCTTTGAGCTGGTTAGAAGCTGCGCAAAAGGCGAATCGATTTTGATTTTGACTTGGCGTTGGAGATGGGGGAAAGGGAAAATACCGAGACCTCAAGTCCCTGACAAGATTGTCAAGTCGCTCGAGGGCGATCTGCTGTTGGGTCGCCATGGCTCACTGGCTGGCGCACCCGAGCGTTCGAGTATCAGAATGGGAGAAACATCGACTGAGTATAGGAGGAATCGGATCGAGTCGAGGGTTTCTGGGGTTCGTGGTGCTCAGCGCTCGTCGTTTGGTGCTTGTTCGCAGTGGGTGATTGTCAAATGAGGAGTCGCGCGCGCGATGGAATGGTACACAAAGAGGGGATTGCCAAAGTGACAGCTGCACCAAATCCCACTGTCCGTTGCGATGCGAAGTGGTGGAGGTGAAAGAGAAAAAGGTGGGAGTGCTTGGGTTGCACAAACAAGGTATGTGATGAAGGAGGTCTTTGGGGATGGAAGTGACGACGGGAGGTTCAAAAGATGAATTGACCAGGCCAGGGCAGTTAGTCTGCAGTCTGCAGTGACGGAAAGTGCGACACGGGAATGGAGGGTCAACCATGGGGGAGCAACGGCGCAAGAACGGAAGGTACCTTGATGCACAGTTTCCACACGGTACTTGCCGGCTCACTCTACTGCGTACCTTAGCAGTGCTTAGCTGCCACTGCTGCCCAGATTCGACCTTGCCCCGCTATACCCCGCACTGTTCGGCCGGTCTCAGCCCCACCGTGGCACCCCCATTCCTAAACCAATTGCCCCGAAGCTTCAGCGGCTGCAGCCTGCGATGGGTGGTGGCTTTGGTGGGTGGGAGTCTCTCGGCTGACCTTCCCTCGGTTGCTACCCCTGTAGCTTCCCATTCCTAATGCTGAGTAGGTACCTAAGGTGCTATGGGACCTGTCCACTTCACCGGTTCCGTTTCCCCGTCTTCTTATCTTATCGTTCAGGAATGCGCATCCAGGTGTTTCTTCCGTCGCGACTCGAAGTCTTGGATCAAGACACCACCCGAGAATCAACATCACATCTCGCGCAACATTTACAGTACCTTAGGACACCAACGGCAAGACACAAGCAGCGAGACCACTCTGCTCTATATTGAAGTAACTGCAGCATTCGCCATTTTGACTTTCGCAGTCTCGCCCACACGTCTCAACTCCATAATCCCTCCCCCCTCAACCACTCTTCACCATGGGTAACGATGGAGGATCCATTCCTAAACGTCGCGAGCTGGTCAAGGAATCCGCCCGCGCCCTCACCGTCAGCGAGCTAAAGGCAAACGTCCTCGAGTCCCTCGGTCACGCTTGGAGCAACGATCCTTTGTCGAATCAACCCCTCGACAAAGAGAACATTGTGTCGGACTGGCGCGGCCGCCTATACAATTACGAATCCATCCTCCAAGGCCTCATGCCATCCGACGACAGCACCGAGTCGCCACCATCTAATCCCGAATCCCAAGACCTCACATTTGCTTCGACCGGCATCAAGTCGTTGCGCGATATTGTCAAGCTCAAGTTCCACAAGCATACACCACCAGGCACCAAGAAGGATATCTGGGTCTGTCCCATCTCTCTCAAGGAGCTGGGCCCACAAGTCAAGTCCGTCTATCTGGTACCATGCGGGCATGTGTTTGCCGAGGTTGCTATCAAGGAGATCCAAGAGTCAGCATGTCCAGAGTGCAGTGAAGAGTTCAAGAGCGAGAACGTGGTACCAATCTTGCCAACCGAGGAGCGCGACCTCAGGAAACTGGTGCAAAGAATGGACGATTTGACCGCTGCAGGGCTTACACACGGCTTGAAGAAAGACAAGAAAGCTGGCGGCAAAAAGAAGCGCAAGGCAGAGGATGATGCCAAAGAAAATGGCAACGGCGACAAGCCTGAGAAGAAGAGGGCTACGGATGATGCAAAGGCTGCAAAGGCTGCAAAGAAGGAGAGCAAGACGAGCAACATTAACAATCCAATGGCCGCATCATTAACAGCCAAGGTCTTGGCTGAACAAGAAGAGCTCAGCAGGCGGAGGAAGATGGCATCATCAAGAGGTTGATTCTGTCCCAACTGGGAAAAGGCCATGCTGTAACGCAAATGAACAAACAAAAATGATACCCCTTGGCCCCTATTCCATGTTGCTCACCCTACGCGAAGAATCAGAGACCACCATTTGCAAGTACCGAAAAACGTTTCGGCCATTCCTAATCCATCCTTTCTACTCGGTCTAAGGCAGACGAACCTGACGCCAAGCTAAGCAGACCCAATGCTGAATTCTTCCTGGACACACGCTACGTGCCGTTGCTGCCTCTACAGCTCATCCTTGCCCTTGGGCGTAGGAGGCTCAAGGAACTCGTCACAGGCGGCAGGAGTGCCCACCTCCATCTTGTAGACGCACTTCTCCGACTCCGTGACCTTCCAAAGCTCCTCCGTCTCACTACAGGCCAGCCAGACATCTGTACGTCTCTGAGGGCCATTCCAGCAACCCTGGCCGTTCTCGTACCGCATGACCATGCGAAGGCCCTTGCCGAGGCTCTTGCCATCGACGCGCTCCTCGTCATCAGCCATCTCCTTGTCGATGCGGACAAAGTTGCCCATGTTGGTGTGACCGCCGCCCTTCTTCGACTTCTGGTTGGTCTTGTCCATCCAGCAGAGCTCGTACTCGTACTCGCCAATCTCGGTGCTGACGCACTTGTCCCTTAAGATGCGGAAAATGTCATCAGTGCCGTAGTCCTTCTCCAGATCCTTCTGCTCGGTCTCCAGCTGGTGCTTCTTGTCAGAGAGATCGTTGTTGGCCGAGTTGAATGCCTCGCGGGCAGCCTTGACCAGGCGAGACTCGGCACCGCCGTTGTTGTTATCAGCAATCAGGCCATTCTCAATCATCCAGACTCTGAAAGACAAGAGCTTGCCGTGGATGAACTCGCGGATGCCCTCGGGGAGGTAGGCCTCGAAGTTGTAGACTAGGCATGGTCAGCCATATTTTTTCACCATCAATCTTGTTCAAGGGTCTCGCGTACGAATGTCAGTGTCAGAAACGTCATCCTCCTCGAACTCCTTCCAGTTGATGCCTGAAGACTCATTGTCCTCGACAAGAACCTCCTTGATGTCGGCCTCGAGGCCATCGGGCAGAGGGTCGTTGGCAAGGTTGGCAGCGTAGTCCTCCCAGCCCTTGACGGCGCGCTTGACACCCTCATCGTTGAAATTTGGATTGTGCTCCTCCTTGAAGCGACTGAGAATACCCTCAAGCTCCTTCACCTTGCTCTGGAGCTCGTCGCGGTGGGCAACGACATCCTCAAGGGTCTCGCGGAGTTCGGTGACGCGAGTCTTGGCCAGGTTGAGCAGAGTGCCGAGCTTTCCGCCGGATCCCTCGCCCTTGACAATCTTGCCCTTCTCAGAACGCTCAATGTCGTGCAGCTTCTGCTCGAGCTCCTCCTTGCGGGTCTCGAGACCCGCGACCTCGTCCTTCAGGCTAGTCACCTTGGCCTCGACACGACGGCGGAGCTCTCTAGACTCCTTGGCCATCGTCTTGCGTCTCTTAGCAGCCTTATCGATGGCGTCCTTACGCGCAGTTTCAACGCGACGATACTCCTTTCCGATCTCCGCACACTTGTTGGCGCACTTGAGGCCACCAACCTTGCTGTACTCCTCGCTTCCGTCGCAGCAGACGTCGTAGTCGCAGTGGCCATCGTTGACGAACATGAAAGGCACGTAGGCGCCAATGTGACCTTCATTGGCACACCAGAAGCCCGGGAGGGCATTGGAGGTATTGGTCGTGCCTGTCAGGGAGCCGGCCAATGGCTGCTGAGGGGAGAGGGGGTCGAGGTGCGCGCAGGCAGCGGTGCCAGGCTCATCGGAGCCATCAGGACAGTCGCAGCTATTGTCATTGACCTGGCTGAAGCGAAGTTTGATTTCGGGGTGGCCTATGCACTTGAAGGAGGGCTTGAGCTCGAAGAACTTGGCGACTGCAAGGAATCATGTTAGTGACAGATCATGGACCTTCAAGACAAAGCTTCAGGCCAATTGGTCAGGTAACAAAGGAAGGGGAATGTAGAGAAAGAAACCCTGTTCCATCCCTCCCATATGAACTTGAAATGGCCTAATTGCTCCATTTGGGTGAGACTTGGATGGTCGACTGCCGACTGATACTCACATTCAGGACCGACACCTCTAGGCAAGCTAGCTGCAGCGATGGGCGCAGCAGCAGACACAAAGGTGCCCAAAAGCACCATGCCGTAGCTTTGACGCATCTTGATGTTTCTCAAGATATCGAATCGATCATCAATCCGTGCGTTTCGATCGTTGTTGTGGGATTTGTTGTGGTTGTGAAGCTATCCAGATCCAATCCAAAGTGACAGACTGGAGGGTTGGAAACGTGAGGTATTGTACACTATGGAGAGGAAGGTACGGGACTACTTCGTGGAACTTCCAGCTCAACCAAAACGCCTAAGGTGGGTTGGGCTGACAGGGGTGTCGGAGCTGGCGACGGGCAGCTGCAAAGACGGTCACGTGTCAGTATCTCTATCATCGGCACTGTCTGCCCCACCAGCTCTTATCACTATGGGTTCTAATTGGAGACTGCCGCCAGTCTTGAGGAAGGAGCACTGGACACTTTTTGAGCGGGAAGGATCGGTACGTACCTGCCCAAGCGACGAATAAGGTACGTATCTTATCCAGATACCCCTCCATCCAGTACGCGGGGCACAATGACTTTGCAGCATTTTTGGTCATATTGAATTTTCGTAGCCTGGACATCTTCAATATCGGAGCAAACCTCCGCGTCGACCACCACCGAGGCCTGCAAGGTGTTTGCGAGACACACAGACCCGTCAACATGGCTTCCTCAAGCTCCTCCACTACACCAGCAGCTCTGAATGCTCTGTCGGACACAGCTGTCGTCTTGATGCAGCAGTTGGAGGCTGTTCTCCAGAACATCAACAGTGGCAAAGACACCCCTCAGCAGACTGATACCTCGTCCGTCGATGCCTTTGCTCTCGCTCGTGATTCAGCTACCCTGATCAAGGCGCACTCAACCAAGATCTCCGTTCTCATCATCAACGAACCCTTCACACCCTCGGCCGTCATCAAAGTCCTCCGAGAACTCGTTGGCGGCCCGATTCCCGGCATCGCCACCGCAGGCCAGGCTTGTGACGCAGACCGATATACGGCTACTGTTCGGAAAGATCTGGCTTGGAAATGTTACACTGTATTGAAGGAGCTCCGCGGTCTGGTTGAAAAGATCCCTAGGGATGGCAAGATTCTGTCAGCAGCGCAAAAGTCAGGCTCCACGGGTGCACCTGGCAAGGGCAGTATGGCTGCCACCGGTGTTATTTGGTCGGCTTGCGACGATCTGGTGCAATTTGCCACCGGAGGTATCGGCGGCTGCTTCATCAAAAAGGTTGAAGAGTTCAGGGCGACGCTGAAGGATGTCATGGAGGAGCTCAAGGAGTGGGGTGACGAAGAGCCGGAAGACGACAAAGACGATGACGACGACGACGATGATGATGATAATGCCGTAAATGATGCGGACCACGATTCGGCCCTAGGTTCCATGATGCCCTCGGCGCAGGAAATGATCGACGACATGATGGCGAACCAGGGGACGATTCCTCGCGACGACCCCGACAAGATCCGCGAGCGTCTCGAGTCCTGTCTGAAGCGCGTGAGACTGACAACGCTGCTCTATCAGGCCATCATCAAGCGACGACTCAAGACACTACCCTCCCTTCCGGCCGAGAACTCGGATATCCCTAAGCGTCTGGACGAGTCGATGCGGGTCCTCAGGAAACTCCCGCACATGTTCGACGAGCTTGCCGGCGCATTCTACGAGCTCTCACCTGATGAAATCGATCGAGTAATGAAGCTGTGCTTCGATGAGATCGTTGGGCTTTCGGAACTTCTCAAGTCACCTTGGACTGGGGAAAGCGATGAGTTTTCCCAGTGGGTTGGCAAGTTCCAGGCTGAAATCAAAAAGGGTTGAGCCGCCCAATTCGGCCTGCACACACCCAACCATGTGTTCGTATTCAGCTACACACGGGAGCTAGCTCGGCCTCGCCCTTCATCCGCCTCTTCCACGCGGGTGTAAAGTTGCCTTACGTCTTATGAAGGTTTGGTTGACGAGCATGAAACATGTTCACTTCGCCTTACCTGATAGCTGCGACAAGACTTTGATTGGTCAGTTGACGCCAAGCTGACTGTCAGTCGCCGCTCGTGAGGGTGCCAGTCTAAGACATTATGACTTGGAGTCTTTGAGGGGAAACGTCACCTGTTAGTGTGGGGGAGCAGCGCGGTCACGAGAAGACGGCTAGTCATCCGTTACTTTGTGTAAATATTGCACATGGCCTGCAAGCCAGCTGCCTGGTTACAGTACGCCGTAGATGTGACCTTTATAAAGTCGCCGGGCCCCTATAGCAGAGATGAATATCATAATCAAGATATGCACACAGAGATGGATCCGGAAAGGGGACCAGGCAATGCGCCAGGCGTGCCCAAGAGCGACCGTGGTCTCAAAATTGCCGTACGGTTCACTTAACCTTATTCTGTATAACGTGGTCATCCTGCGCTGACGCAGTCTAGATTATTGCCGTGACCTTGAGCAGCAAGATTGCTCATATCGCCACCGACATCTTGACCCTTCCATACAACCGCTTCTATCAGCAAAACACCTTGCTACCGATATTAGCCATCGCCAAAGCTGTTGAAGATCGCGAATCCGACGAGGAAATTTCAGCACAACTGAAGCGATGGCGAGATCGAAAGTTGAGCGAATTTCAGCTCGTTCAAGTTGCTGTAAGTCGTCAACGCCTTCGCTTTGCGCGATCATGTACTCACTCCTCGCAGAGCACCTTGATTTCAGCTGCCGTCATCGGTTGCTTTTCATGGCCGCCTCCCGACTCATTGCACTGGCTCAGCCCAGCATTTTGGCACGCGAGCATCTCCTTCTCCCTCTTCTCCATCCTCCTCGCTGCCTCCGAGCAGTTCATCTTTCAGACTCTTCATCGATCCCCGACGCCGCGTAATGTTGACAAAGACCTCGCCATGATCCTCTATATACGTCGCAGCAGGACTGTCGAGCCCATGCACTCGCCACTCGAGGAGGTGCCTCCCATCCCGCAGATCCGTGCCATCAAGATTAAGAAGAAGGGCGGGTGGATCCCAAAGGAGATGCCGTTTGTAGAGGTTCGGTGGAACATGATCTTCACGTGGCAGGCGCCTATGATGCTAATGGCCTACTCGGCCATTTGCTTCCTCGGCGGATTGACGGTGTACGTTTGCGCGCCATTGTATGACGGCCAGGGATGGGTTGGAGCAAGCAAGGTTTGATCACCCGGTTCGCTCTTTTTCACGAGCATCACTGACCAACCCAGGCCGCCGTGTTTTACCTCGTCAGCTTCTTTTTGTGTGGCATCACTTTCATCTGGTGCGCATTTTGGGCATATCGGTTTGTCGACTTGGAGGATCCCTAGATGCTTCAGTCGCCGTGGCATGCAACATGAAAAGGCATCAAGATGATGTGAGCTGGGGTCAGATGCTGTAGGTAGCATCCGATGCTAGCCACACAGTCGCCGGATGACTCACGCCGTCCCTGGAACACACCTTGGTTGGCGACGATTTAGACTGTATTGGAGTACTTCATAACAGCACGTTAGACACATCACCACATAGACTCAACCCCTTAATCTAGAAACCAGTTTTGACAGCATTCACGTATTATTCTGTGCAGCGTGTTGTAGGAAATCTGTCACAAATCATTCAAGAAGACATTAGGAAAGATGTCTTGCTCAATTGAAGAGATTGTCAAACACTATGAATTTGATCCAACGATCATTCAACGCATCGCAACGCGAACATCCAAACCTGCACTTTCCATCGAACCCCCAAACCCCGAGTGGCCACAACATTTCCAAGACATTAAGTCTCTCATAGAGAACGCCATCGGTTCTGTAGCTGTCAGCATAAGCCATGTCGGCTCGACATCGGTGCCAAACCTTCCCGCCAAGGACGTCATCGACATTGACCTCGCCGTTGAGAACCCGACGGATGAGGCCGCCTACGCGCCCGCACTTGAGAAGGCCGGCTTCCAGTTCCTCTTGCGCGAGCCCGAGTGGCACGAACATCGCTTCTTCGCCATGCACAGGCCGTTTTCCTGTAACCTACACGTCTTCAAAGTCGGGACGGCCGAGTTGGCCAGACATCTCATCATGAAGGAGTGGTTGATTGAACATGACGATGACAGAGATCTGTATGCAAAGACCAAGACGGAGGCCGCAGGCATGAGTAATTCGCTGGGTGAGACTGTGATGGAATACAATTTTAGGAAAGAGAACGTCATCCGTGCTATCCTTGAACGGGCATTCAAAGCCAAAGGATATCTTCCGTAGATAGGCAGGGTTGTCGTTTGAGATGAGCTAGCGTATGTCCGTTGCGAAAAGGCAAACAACAAGTGGGAGAAATGATCCACTTTGACACAGCGAGTCCATAGTGTATAGTGAAATTTCGTCCAATTCTTCTCGTACAATAGAATCCTCTAGATCCCGTCAAGCAAAAATGGAAGCTGGTCCAAAAAGACGCCGAAAGACATGCGAAAGCCAGGCAGCCTGGATCAAGCGCCTGCGAAATACAGTCCCAGAAAGACGGGGTGAGCAAGTTCGGCCGACTGATGCAGTGCACGCAGGAATTCGATATCTCCGCAATAGGTTTTAGTCGACCGAGCATCTTAACCTGGAAGCGACGAGACTGGATCATCGAGAACCACTGCACGTGACGGTTTAGCCTTGATCATTACATTTCACGTTCATAGAGATTGTCATGAAGCTTCTGCGGGCGCAATGAACCAATCGAAAGATCATGGACATATGTCATAGTACTTACGCGGTACCGTCTAAGAACGGCTCTTCATGCCTGGCCGTACTAGCTCCATACGACTTAGCCGGTATAGTTAAGTGTAAATGGCTCTTGAGCTCATGGCGAAATACAAGAAACATCGTCTTTTGACGAAGTTTTGAGTAGCCCCCTAACAGGTTTCAATCGCTCTATTGCTATTTCACAGAGCTCTCTCTCAGGAGCCGCGACAGTAGTCTCAGTTGTCTATGTTAGGATTACAGGAATCTAGACAGACCATCTGCTCACCAAGACGTGGCTTGTGGCATGCTTCAAAGATTACACCCAAAGCTTGAATAAAAAGAATCAGGTGAATTTTGCTTTGATGGGCTCGAGAGTCTACATCTATCTAATGACAATTCTATGGGCCTATGACCAACCTCAGTAAGCCCCGCCTACTCTTCTCGGTCTGTCCAAGACCGACAGGAACATGTCTTGCCTGTTTACAAGTAATACGGACCGGTCGTACAATACTGTATTTGGCCGAATGAGACTACGGCCCACCCTTGAAAGCTAGCAGCAGCGAATACGCGGCAGTACGGTAGGACCGTTGCGGTTAGTGAGTCTCCCAGCTGTCCGAAGGCCGAAGGTCTTAACAGGACCGAACCGGTGTTTTCTTGAATAGTCCGAAGTGTTTCACAGCTATTTCTCCTCATGCTTACAAGCGGCGCGCTTGACTCGGAGCAACCAATGGAAGCCAAAAGCTGGCTGGTGCGACCACAGCCACACGGGAATCGGCTCCTAGTCTTGACGTCACTAATGCCACAGCGCTCTCGTAAAGCCCGAAATGGATGTCGGCTTGCGGGCCATACCCATCGCCGAGTTGTCGCGCCCATCGAGATGCCATCACCGTGTACATCACGACGCATATCGAGCACAACGTTTCAATTCATATCCTACTAATGCTATAGATACCCTTCATCACCCAGCAGGCCTGGCTAGCAGAGTGGCTTGTCCAAGCTACACAGTTTGCAAACGCTCTCACCAGTACGCCAACCTACTATTCAACTGCACCACTCCCAATCACATGTCTTCCCTCAAAGTTCTCATCTCAGGTGGAGGCATTGGCGGCCCGGCCCTTGCGTTCTGGTTGGCGAAGCTCGGCCACGATGTAACCATCCTTGAGCGATCCCCTTCCCTTCGCGTTCAGGGTCAACAAATCGACCTTCGAGGCCAAGGAGTTACTGTTGTGCGCCGCATGGGACTCGAAGGACTCATCCGCGACAAGGTGGTCAACGAAGCTGGCGTCCGATTTGTCAACGGCAAAGGGAAGACACAGGCGACTTTTGAAGCAAACAAATCTGGTGTTGGCAAGCAGGGCTTTACATCAGAATTCGAAATTATGCGCGGCGATTTGGTTCGGCTGCTTTTCGATAAGACGACTGCACTTGGAGTGAAGTACATTTTTGGTGTCAAGATCGAGACGTTCGAACAGGATGCAGGCTCGGTAACGGTCCACTTGTCAGACGGAACCACGGACACATTCGACCTGCTGGTCGGAGCTGATGGTCAGGGATCCAAGACGAGACGGCTCATGCTCAGCCCTGGTGAGAAGGATCCGTTCTATCCTCTTGGCGTGCACATGGCCTTTTACACCGTCCCGAAATGGAAGACGGACGACAACTACGCCACGGTGTGCGTGTGCCCCAAGAAGCGTGTGCTCTTTTCCAGAAACGACAATCCTGAGACGACCCAGGCATACCTCGCCGTGTGTCCACCAGACAAGGAGACGGAGAAGCTTCTCATCGAAACGGAAAGAAGCCGCGATCTTGTACGGCAGAAGCAGGTGTGGTCAGAGCTCTTCAAGGATGCTGGCTGGCAAGCCGACCGCTTTTGCGATGCGCTCAACGAAGACGGTGTTTCCAATGACTTTTACTGTGTCGAGATTGGACAGATACGCATGGGCAAGTGCTACAAGAATCGTGTGGCCCTTCTTGGAGATGCGGGATATGCACCCAGCGTCTTGACGGGCCGGGGCACGACATGCGCGTTCATCGGTGCCTACGTGCTCGCTGGCGAGATCTCCAAACACTGCTCGGGGTCTTCAGGGAAGGCGACGGACGGTATTCCTGCCGCCCTCGAGTCATACAACAATGAGATTTTGGAGCTCATGAAGGAAGTTCAAGACATTGGTTTTAAGCCGTCCTGGATCTACCCCAACTCGTCGTGGGTTATTTCAATTCTGTACACGATCTTGTGGTTGGTGTCGACTTTAAGGATCGACAAGATTCTCCAGCGACTCCAATCAGATGATGTGCCGGGCTGGCAACTTCCTGATTATTCTGGGCTTGCGTACGCCGAAGAGAAGGAAGCCAAGAAGCTCGCTCATTGAAGGGAATTGTGGGCAAGCGAGGATGACTTGTGGCGCTTTGTCGTAGTCAGACTTGAATTGGCGTTTCTGAGGACTCAGCGGGTTGAGAATTTGCACCATTGAGTTTGTAATATTACAGCTTAACTCCATATATTACACACTATCTTTTTCGATGCTTCATGGTTGAGTAAGAGTGTCACGTTGTAATAGGGAAGCAAGAGTGTTCTGGGCTCAGCTTACCAGAGACAATGTCGTGATACAACTGTAGCCTCCGCGCCACGGCGAACATAGCCACCACGCTTTATCGGGTGAAACGTACACAACCTCAGGACGCGTGGTAGATCAGCTGACCTGTATTCTATGCAGTTTTAGGAAGTAGACTGTATCGCTAGTTGAGTCCTAGCAACCCCAACGACTCTACAAAGATGTCGGCTTCTGAGGTCGACTTTTTGCGATTTTGCAGAGAGCGAAGGGACAATCGGCTGTCAGATGTAACAGGCAGTTAGGCTGGTTCCACTTTTGGTTCCCCAGGGAAAGAGCGCACACATTTGCGCTGTTCTTCGCCGTCCCCAGACAAAAATCGTCACAACACCACCAAATCACAAAAATATCATCCTAGGATGGTGTGAATAGCTTCACAAAGATCCAGGCATGCTGTGAGGCATTGAACCACACCCGATTTGAACGGATAACCTTTCGATAGAGCCAAAGCTGGAGTCGAACGCGCTACCGTTGCGCCAGCGGTCCTTATTGGGACACTGGGCGAGATAAGTGACTAGGACGGTTCCAACGAGCAAAGCGGGGACACGAAGCGGGGTACACAACTTCAATGGATCTCATATGCATATGTACGGGTCGCAAACATGTGGTTTGGACCAGAAAACCCTTGCATCATTTTTTCCTGATTTATACTGTCCATCTGTCTATGAATGGTGTTTTCACTGTGAGAAACTGAAGCACCAGGGACACTGGCCAACTCCTAGCCATTTACACCTTAAGCCAAAGGTAAGTGGGTCAACCAAATGAGGAGTTGTCTTCTCGCATTGTTGCCTCACACAAGAAGTGAGACCGCCCCATCTTTACGAAGATAGAGTGTGCTAACCACTTTCTCGAGCACACCCTCCTCTTTGACTTCCAGGTTTTTCAAAGATCAGTCAACGTAATGCTCAGGTATTACTATAGAAGAAGACTTGTTGTTGTTCGGGTTGCTAAATTCGTTACTATAAGGTAGTTAGGAAATGAAACTCAATTCAAAGTAGGTGGCAGTCAGTACTTTCCTTGCACAAAAGTTTAGTCTTCAGCTTATGAGAAAAACTTTATATGACCATGGAACGTTCCATTTGCCTTGAGAAGGCTAGTGTGATTAGAGGTCTCTTCTATGGCCGGCCTGATGCGACCGATGTAGCGAATTACCGGTGCTCGATGGAACAGGTGCAAGTCCATGGTGATAGGCTCAATCTCGCATTTTCAAAATTAGGAATTGTACAACAATGGTGACATGCGAGACCAAAAAGGCTCGAGGCCTTTTGCAAGTCATCATCATTCACACCAGACCAAGTACATTGCATCAGCTGCCAATTGGATTTGCTAGCGACAACTATAATTTTCTCTCTTTACGCTGTGGCGTGACTTTACTTAACAAGTCGCCTTCAGAAACACCCATCCAAATGCGATTGGCGTTCTTCTTGTTGGCGCTTCCGTCCTTCAAGGAAAAGGGTTGCCAACGCCACCGCTATCACCAGCATTGCTCATCTCATTGAGGCTTGCAGGGAGTGATAGGAGGAGGGTATTGGTCGCTCTCTTCGTCAGAATTGCCAGTCCCATCATCGGCAGAAGTATCAGCGCTTTTCTTGTCGCCTGCTTCATCACGAATGTCTGTCTTATCGTTGGCGGAAGTACCAGTATTGTCCTCGTTGCCTCCTTCGCCTGACTTGAGCTTGCCTGCCTTCGAGGAAGGAGAAGGGCTTTCCTCAGGAATAGTGTCGCTGCCAGTTCTCCCATGTTCGTTGTACCTCCCACTGGCATGACGATAGTTGGAATTTTGAAGGTTGCCCTTGGCGTCACGGTCGAAGGCAAATTCTTCTATTTTCTCCCTCTTTGCAGCCTGCTCTTGCGTTTCTGGCGGCTTCTCTGTGTCTCCAGCGGCAAAATCCATTACATCTTTGTAGTGGGCCCTGTTGGGATTGATTCGCTTTCTGTCATCGTCGCCGCCGCCGCCGTCATCACCGCCGCTGTTGTTGCTCAAGCCCGGGGCTGAGGTAGGGTTCGAGGTTGAGGTCTGGGCCTGAGAATTCATAGTGAAAATGGTATTGCTGAGCGGAGACTGAAGCTTTGATGGTAAGGTACGAGGTAGTGGCAGTGTGTGGAGTGGATTGTGAACGAGGAGTACGTGTCGAAGTTTTCCCATGTTTGGCGAGGAAGTCATCCTTTTATATCAGTATCTAGTCTCTGCGTCTGCTGTGTCCCCGATGTGGAACACATATTCTAGTCTAAAGCATGGAAGTTGAACGCCATACTAAGTTCATTCTTGAAAGACTTGCGAGTGAGTCTTGTAATCGCTCCTTTACCTCTTGGACAGAGTTGCTGTCATGAGCGCCACATATCGTCCACTAGATTGGACTCGTGTTGCTAGTTTCCTCAATGCTAGAATCATGTACAACCACACCTCAACAGGGGGGCATTTGACAAACTTCACATGCAACGAATATTCAGCTTAAAGCAGTGGGTAGATACGTAGACTATTCTCTTTTAGCTGTGTGCAAACTCTGTTCGCCACAGCCGTGATTGGACGCAGCGAGTCCATCATTCCTAAGTGGTTGCAACACGACTTTCTTCCTTTATCTTTCCAAACGTGATTGCTTCTGCATAAATGACTGGATAGCTTCTTCATTGTTCAATGTAACACATACGCAATTGAACAGCGCAAGAGGGTTGCTTTGTAAACAATCGGGGGATGGTCACATAAATGCTTTAACATCTTTGAACATAACTCACAGTCCTAGCTGGCATAGTGCATGCTACACGACCTGGCTCCTTCTGAACACGGGTCATTGAATCATCATTTCATCTTGACCGATTTCTTTGGATGCAAAAATAACGCTGCATGAATCGCGCGGTCATGTTTGCCATGTCAAAGGAGAGTGTTCATACATGGACAGGCCTAGACAAGTATACGGTACACCACGTGACCGGAATCGTACTACTTCAAACTTTGTCTTCACCCAGGACCAGGTCTCGACTCTCGAATGTGGAACCGTTTGCAGGCTCGTGAACTCTCCTCACTTGAACCAGCAGAAAAGGGGATCATTTGGTCCGCATCGAAGTGCAATCGTCAGCAGGTACGTTCACTCGTGATATTATAAACAAGGAAACCGGATGACTCAAATCCTCTTCTACGACATTATGTTCATCTTGGCCATGCTGGGTGTCTTGGTATGCCTCCGGTGTTATGTTTTATGTACCTGCTCCAACGACCTAGGCAATTCTGAAACCATGCTTTCACTTGAAATCATCGACATTTCGAACTCCATCCAACGTTCCACTCTCGCCAAGATCAGTTATGTGTTGTGCCATAAGCTATCTTCCTAAAGATTTCAAGGTCACTGTGGTCATTTGCTAAAAGTTCACGCAGTATGAGTAGAGTTTGCATGGCAAAGCAGCCTTGAGGGCACATGCGTACATCCTTATCTACCATTGACAGTGTAATCAGAAGTCTTTCCGTAAGGCGTTCCTCTGAAGCTTCTGTACCCGTCCTTCTTATGCTGCGTATGTGTTATATTACTATGCCCCCCTTCGACAAGATGGCATTTGTAAGTACGTCATAGCTGCTGACACATATGAGGAAGAGTCACTCATGCCCAGGTTAACACGACTCGGACACCTGTGAGACAAGCCATCACGATTGGATGGCGTAAATTTGAACATAAAAGTGATATTTCACCTAAGAAGACGCACGTGAGTACAATTATTTGAGGTCAATGTCACAGTTCTTTATCTGAAGATGGCTGCGCCGCCATATCTCTCTCAAACAATTCATGGCCAGGGAAATCAACTCTTGGCCTGGAGTTTTCAAAGTTTCGAAATTAGGTACATTAAATAAGCGAAGATAAAGTTCTTTCGGGTTCTCTCTTTGGTATTTACCAGTCTTATCTTATTCATCCTCTCCTGAGATCTTGGTCTTCACTGGTGATAGCTTTATCAGATAAGGCAAGCCAGCAGCCCGGCGATGAGAGCTGCTAAGCTGACGCCCTGAGCAGCAGCACCTGCCGTTGGGACCGTGCTCGGTGCCATGGTCGAAGTCATGGTAGCACCCGTCATCGTTGAGGTCATGGTAGCGTTCATGCCTCCCGTCGCAGTGGCATTCTTCGGGGCCATGGCGGGCTGGTAGCTAGCGCAGGTAGAGTTGGTAGAGATGGGACAGCTGTCTTGAATGCAAATAGCCTGCAGTTGAGGACCCTGCTCTGGGATGGCCGTGGCAGGCGGGCTGCAGCGCATGCCAAAGAGTTGGTTCAAAGCCATACCGACTGCCTTGAGGTCGTCCTGGGCAACACCAAAAGAGGCAGCAGCCATGGCAACCTGGGTAATGAAATAGCCAAGCTCATTTTGGTCCAAGTCCATGAACTTGTGTACCTCGTACATGGAAGCAAAGCCGCTGTACTTGGGGAACCCGGCCATGCCGTATTGAGAGCAGCCGAGAAGGGCACCGAAGAATTGGTACAAGTGAGTCAAGAGGAAGCTGAGTGAAAGCTCACGTTAGCATTCTTCGGGTGATTAACAGACTTGAGTGGGTTAAACTCACTATTGCTTGGATGTGTCGTCATTGGCAGGCATGTTTTTCATCAATGGGGCAGCACCGCCTCCATCGAGGAAGTTGACTGACACACCGGAACTGCCGCCCCGGTTCGATGAAGCCAAGTCTCCGTTGAAGTAAGGAAGGAGGTTGACCTCAGCGCCGTTGTACATGCCAGGTGCCAGGATACCATCGACCTTTATTCCGACATTCGGCATCGTATCTGATTATACTCGTGTGAGCGGCAGAGACCTTGAGACACAACAGCGGTGTGACTTACAATTTCCAATAACAACAGTGTTGACCAAGAGCGTAAGGAGCGTGTATTGGTTCGCGCCAGTGTTGTTCTTCAACAGCGCCGTTGTGTAATAGTCGCAGATGGGAGTGTCGGCAGGGCGCTGGGCAATGACGCCTGTGGCAATAGCCAGAGCAAGTGCGATATTTTTGCAGTACATGTTGATTAGCTGATACAGTCCGATTGTCGACTTGGTGATGCAAGGTATCAGAAAGAATTTGGCGAGTATTTCCAACGCTCATCAAAGAAGAGCAATGTCCAGCTTATAAGTGCGACGTAGGCAAGGCTGAAAGCGCAGCCGACTTCCATCATCGTCATCCATAGGTAGCATTAGTGCCATTTCAATCACTTGTCTCTCAACAATGTCAGTCAAATGACACCAGTCGGGAAATGATGGTCTCGTCAAGCCTTGGCACTAGTTGTGACCAAGAGTTTAAAGCTAGTAGACTGCCAGGCACTAGCGCCGGGCCAGCTCAGATCCGGGGAGAACAATGTCCACGTCGGGATAGCAGCTTACATCTACGGAATTAAGTCTTTTCTTATTGGATGGCTGAAGCCGTTAAAGCCCCGGATTCTAGCTGTCCGGATAGCCTAAGCCAACGATCCGAATCCCGAGGGCCGGGAGCGTCAAGGAAGCCGCCAGACCGTTGTCTTACCCAGTGTTCCACGTTACTGGGATCCCTACGTGGCATGTCAACAAAGGCAATGATCTGATGAACACGTCCCATCAAAGTTTCCATATTCTGCATCGTAACAAAGCTGACCTTCGGATCAGTTCGTTCCCGGTACCTGTTTCCCCAGTTGATCAGCAGGAACCTATCCAGTTGGGCAGGAGACGGAGGAACCTTTATCTTCGACGGATAGATTGCGTCCCGACTTGAGAATAGCAATTTCTCCTGGAGGACTATGTTTAGTTGTCCTGGAGAGTGCACCATGCTCTTCAAACCAGTCGTAACAGTCTGGTATGCATTCCTTAGCCCACATTCGTTAGGCCACCCTTCAAATTCATCCACCCATAAGACGTCACTTCATCTATTCAGAGATGTTTGCGACCTTTGATATCCTCACTCGGCATTTGAATTGATCAACAAGGATTTATTGTCAGACCGGCAGAGGGTTATCGGGTCGTGCACAATCTGGGATTCCAACCGGCTTGAAGAATGACAAACTTCCACAGCTCTGCTAGCTTCTGTGAGCTCCTTCAAACCCCTCAATCGCAGCCTATCAATACTGTGGCCCAATCAGCTTTGGCCTAATTAGTTCATAGCACCGGGACCCCAAATAGTCAACAGGCGAGACTAGCTTGTCGTTAGGTCCTCTACATGGGGAGGTCGGCACTTCTATGAATTTGTCACAACCACTGCCGGCTTCAACTTCGTTGGTTCGCCTCCCCAGAGTGATTTTCTTCTACACAATCCCCCCATGTTCTCAGAGTTGCGGCATTAGGGGGGATCGAACCACTAATACTTGGTTCAATGACCAGTGATGTGGTGCCAGCGTGGGAATCAACGAACACGGATTGACCTGCCCGATTTGCACTCTATCCACTTTAGAATAAAGTACGTGTAATTGTTCCAGGTGTTTTTCACCTACAGAAACAGTAACATTCTTTCCCGATAGGGAAATGAATGAAGAAGATAACAAGAAGATCCCTCGTGATGAGGATCATCCATCGGTGAGCTAGCTCGTTTCGTGAAACGTTACTCTGACTTACTGCAGTAGAGCGACTGAAATCTCGCGGTAATCGATTCCCTATCTAGGGTAGAGCGTCTAGGCATAGGTAACAGAATTGTAAACTGTCTCTTTGCCTGCCTAAGGTACCTGTCGGAAGCTCATGAAGAGCCCCTGGAACACTTTTGCCTAGGACGCTAAGAACATTTGACGGCACGCGTGGAACGAAAGCAAAGAATCATCACGGTTCAAGAACGGATGAGACTCGGGTGAGAAAGTTGGGTGTATTTGTCCGACGACCAATTATACAGATCCCACGACGCGACTTGTGTGAAGCTATCCTCGTGGCGTTAGAGGTACATGTAGCGACAAGACTATGCGGACGCTACGCATCCTGACGCCATGACAAGCGCCTTCCAGTAGCCAGATGGATTGGGACAAGTATCATATCCGGGGTAGGTAGAACGGCAGGCGTTGATAGTTATGCCGAGGCAAATCGCAATTTCAAAGATGATCCTGAGGATAGGAGACGCCGCAACAATGAGATTTCATCACTTAGCTGTCCAATACTGGCACATTGTGCACTGCCAACACGCGACTTGACTCTGTACCGAACATGCAGCGCACATGATGGATCAGCTGCCAAGACGGTCTCACTTGTTGAGCAGATAAAGCTGTCCAAGACTCCAAGTCAATGGGAAGGAACTACAGAAGACTTGCTTATTAGAAAAGAAGATTGTGAGCTTGCCTGCCTCGGGTACTGCACACAGCTTGGTAAAAGACGTGTTCAAGTCCTAAAACCGGCATTCTCCAAGTTTTCAAGGATTCGCGGACAAAGATATCGGGCTCAGGCACTGGGCCGACGAACTCTAAGCAAGGGGGAAGGTGATGTGGGGTTTGAAGAATGGATGATATGGACAAGAGTCCTGATATGAATGGAATGTGAGAAAGACAGAAAGCCAGAATGACCTGACTAGTGAAGCAAACCGTCCATCCACTCAATAACGGAAAGTGAGGCCCGACCGGAGACTAATATCTGATTAAGTTCTTGAGGGCTCCCGACCTAGCCGATACGCCTTAGTCGTGCTGACTACACTACCTAGGCCAGGCTTGAACTTGGGTCATTGAATCTACTAATACAGACTAACATCTTTGATACTTTGAAATAACATGAGGAACTAGACCACGGCTTGCTTAATTAGTATTTCTGATGGCCGCCAGCACTAAATAATAGAAGATATGAAGTTGTTACGTAATAGGGATAGTAACCGCATCTTACGAAGTACCCGTTACGTACTAAATTACGTATCTATCATAGAAACTATATATATAGACCTTTTTTTTATTTATTTTTATTTTAATATATTAAGCTATTTTTACTACACTCTATATACCTATTACTACGTATTATAACTCATAATAATTATAAACCTAGCTCTTAGTTAAAACCCTATATTATAATAATATATTTATTAATATAATTCTTATAATTTTTTTAAAATAATAAATATATTCGTACTAACTTTAGCCTAAGCTAAATTAACTAATTATAATAATTAAATTAAATAGTTTAATATACTTCGTATTATAAATAAGGGCGTTAGGGTTTAAAAATACGTTAACTTAAATACTTTAAATTTTAATATATTTTTTAACCCTTTTATAATACTTATTTTATTTTTTAAATTTAGATAATTAGTTATAACTTATAATAAAAAAGAATTATAAGCTTATTAAATACGTCATAAAGTATTTAAAAATAACTAAAGAAATTAAAAAATCCTTTATTAATAGTTTTTAAATATAACTCCTAATATAACCTTTTTAACTTCTTTAAATATAAATAATTTATAAAACTAAGTTAAGTTTTTTTTTATAAAACTAATTATATTACTTATTTTATATAAATAAATTTATTTTTATATTATATTTATAAAAAAGATCTATATACTTAAAAGTATTTAGAAATAATAAGAAATCGAAGCTAAATATAAATAATTTAAAGCTTAGGAACGTAAAATTATTAATATATATATTAAACTCCTTATTTAATAATTAATAAAATTAGTTAATATTACTTTTTATAAATACGTATTTTAAAAAGTTATTAAGGACGGCGCTAAGTTTAGTATATAATAAATTATTAAATATTTAAAATAGGAATTTATACTTTTTAAAGTAGTAATTAGGAATATAGTTTAAGAGGAATATTAATAAGCTTTTAATAAAACGAGGACTAGAATTAACCCCTAATATTAATATAAGGAGTAATAATTTACTTATTTATAAACTAAAATATATAATATTTTAAAAATTAATAAAGAGATTACCGTACTTAACTTTTTAATTATAATTAAGTTTAAACTTAACTTTATATAGGACTAATATATATATAAAACTTTTAGTAAATTAATAATTTTTAAAACGTATATTAGAACTTTTAAAAAGATTATATATATATTTAGCTTAATAACTTAGGATATATATACTAAATAGCTATTAAGTTAAAGAGGGGCTTATTTTATTTTTATTAAACGTTCTAACTTAGTTAATAATATAAATAATAAACATAACGTTATGTACCCTTATAATTATATATACTTATAGCGCCCTTTAGTATATTAAAAATTAAAATAGGTATTTATAAACTAAAATATTAATAAGTTATTAATATAAATATTAAAAAACTATATAAAAAAAGTCCTTATTATTATTAAATTAAATAAATAAAAATTATTTTATAATAAGCTTAAAAAAGCTAGTTAGCTAAGGAATAATAAAACCCTTAAGAAACCTAAGTTTTTAAAAAGATCCTCTAACTAACTTATAGCGAGCTTATTAATATATTAAAACAAGGGCTACGTAGTTATTATACTTATAAAGAGTTAAGACTTAAAAATAAACGTAATTTTTAGTACTTTTATAAATAATACTTATTCTTTTTTTTAAAATATAATAATAAATAGCTATAAAATAATATATTTAGTTAATAATAAGAGCTTATTTAAACCTAAGAGTTATATATTATTAAGTAATAATAATTATATTAAATTAAGAACTATTATACTACTTATTACTATATATAATACTTATATTATAAAAGGCGTTTTAAATAGACTTAAAAAAAAGAACTTATAATTTAAAGCTCTAAAACGTTACTTATATTAAAAGATTTTATATTAATATAGTTTTAAAAACTTTATTAAATAGAAATATACTCTAGTACTACGGTCTAGATTATACTTTATAATAAAGAACGTTTTATAAAAGTATTATTAAAAAGCAGCTTATTTAAAAAAATAATCTAATTTTTTTTAAATATAAGCTCCTTAAATCCTATCCTTTTTTTATAAACTTTAAGTATATTTTATAAAGCTTAGTTAGTATTATATTACTAATTAGTTATAAAAAATTCTATTACTTATATTAATATACTTATAAAAAGTTTAATAGTGCGCTTTTTTAATACTTTAAAATAGGTTATCTTAGATTTAATACTTTTTATTAATTATTATATAAGACTCGAGGTATACGTATTAAACCTCTATTATAAGTTAAGTATAAAATATATATATTATTTAATACTAAAATAGTAATTTTAAAAGGATTATTTTTAAAAAAAGCTTTATAATTATAGTACTATATATACTAGGATTTATTTTATTTCGAACTATTTTTTAATAAACAATAAAATATACTTATAGTTTTTAATAAATATAATAAGTAGCTTAAGGGTTTTTTTTTAAGGACTAAAATAGAAAAAGAAGTACTTTTCATACTATAGAGCCTCGAAATAGTAATTTATTATTAAAAAAGAACTTTAATATATTTTTTTAAAAATAATAATAAAACTACTAAAAACGTATAGGGTATAGAGGACTCTCGCGGTACGGTACTTTAAAAGAATTACTAATACCTATAAAAATAATATAAAATACTTCCTTCGATCGGGTTAATATAACCTTAATTAACGGAGTTATAACCGAGGGAAGAGGATAGTATTAATTAAATTAGAAAGGTAAACTTCTTAATTATTTTATATTATTATATTTAACAATAAATTATTAAAAAGGCTCTAGTTCGATTTTAAAAAAGTATATATATAATTAAAATAAAAATCCGCGCTATTTAACTCCTTATTTCTAATTAGGGCCTTTTTTTTTATATTTTATTTTAATTAGCCCTCTTATAAATACTTATACTTAATTAATTTTAAAAAAGAACTATTAAAACTAATTACCCTACTCTATTTTAATTATTCCCTAATTTCTTTTTTTCCTAATCCTTTATAAAAAGAAATTATTTTAAATTAGTCCTAATTATTATATATAGTTTATTATATTAAGCCTTTTACTTACTCTTTTTTTTTATAACTGCCTTTTTTAGTTTTTTTTATTTTTTTTACTAACTTTACTTAGTTCTTATCCTATTCCTCCCTAGTAATCTCCCGATCCTATTCTTTACTACCCTAGTTCTTCTTAGCTTTTTTTATTAATAATAATATTTAAAAAATATAAACTAGAGTTATATATATAGCTTTTATAATTGGGTTATTATACTAATTAACTTATTATTCCCTTATACTCTTATTAATATTAGCTTTATTTTTATATATATTATAATATTATAAAAGGTTTTAATAAAACTTAGTTAGCTCTTAATACTAGCGTTTATTATTCTTTTATATAGCCCGATTATACTTAGAGAGCGTATATTTAATAATCTCTTATTTTAACTAAACCCTTAGTATTTTAATTAAAGTCCTTATAATAGGGCTACTCTCGCCCCTAATTAAAATATTTAAAAAACTATTTTTTTAATTACTTAGACTAGCTTTACTAAGAACCGGACTAAAGTATAATAATAATTTAAGTAGTAATATATTTAATAAAGACTACGTAACTTAATAGGTCTTAGGGGTATTAGTTAAATATATAAGTTAATTATTAATAATAATATCTAAATACTAGTTAATAGCCTTCGTTAGTTTAATTACTTATAAAGTCTAAATAAGGTCGCTACTTATTAAGGATCCCTAAGTATTTTTTAATATTTTTAAAAATTAAAATAATAAGGGCGACTTTTTAAAAATAATAAGCTTTTACTTAAGGTTTTTAATTATTTTTTTTATTTTTTTAAAATACGTAAGATTAATTAGAATATAATAGCTATAATTATAGGGGTTATAAATTCTTAAATCTTAGTTAATAAACCCTAGGCTAAATAAGTAAGAACCGGATTTCTAAAGAGTTAGTACTTTAAGGGTATTAGTTATAACGTAATTAGAGTTATTTAAGTTAGTATAAGGCTTATTTTAAGAGTCCTAATTATATATTACTTTTTTAAAAGACCTACTTAAGAGAGGTTTTATTATATTAAAAAGGTAATTATTATTATATTAAAACTCGTAACTAATTTATTAAATTTAAGCCGTATAGAGCTTATTATTAAATAGTTTAAAGTATTTATAAGTTATTTAATACGGGTTATAAATTAAGTTAAGTTAGCTATATTAGACCGTATTACGAAACTACTTAAGTATATATAAATTATATTCTTATTTACTTAGTTATTATGCCGTAGGGATTACGTAAGCGCTTATATTAATTAGTTATTAAATATAAAGAGGTATATTAATCCGATTATAAAAGGCTTTTAGGGCTTAGATATTGTTAATAAATATCCTTTCTAAATACCTAAGAGCTTATTTTAGATTATACTAATAAACTATACTATTTTACTAATTAATAATTATCCCTATAAAGTAACCCGGATTATTAATATAAAAAGGGAAGATTACTAAGTATACTAAAGTCCTAATTTTTTATATAATTTTTTAAGTTTAAGGGTTTAAAATAAGGGTCTTATTTAATTTAAAAGTACTTTTTTATCCCTTTTTAATTATAATTATATTACGTATTAGGGTAAGGTCTCGTATTATAACCTCTATTATAAATCTAATCTCGTATTTTTAAATCTAGTTTTTATATAATAAGCGTCCCTAAAAGTTATAATAATTAATTAGGACTTTTATTACCTTATAGTAGTCCTAACTTATTTAAGTTTTCTAGTCCTTTAGACCCTTAAAAGCCTCGGGGTACTAATTAAAAAAAAGAAGTACGTCTCTTATACTAAGCTACTTAGGATAGTTAAATTTAAAAGGGGTTAGGATTATTTAAAAAAAGCTAGTTTAATTAAGTACTAAGCTTAGGTAATAGTTAATATACGCTTTATATTAATAGTTCGTATTAAAATTAATAAATTAAGAGTTCTTAGTATTTATAATAGTTCTAGGGTTAGTTTTATTAAAAGTAATATATTTATTTAGATCCTATTTTTTTAGTTAGTATTTAATATTGTTTTTAAGGCCCTTTATTATAATTAAACCCTAAATTCGTATTACGTCCTTTTTATTATTTAGTTTAAAAAGAGAGATAAGAAGTAAGGAGGCTATTATAAATAACTAAATTAGTATTTATATAATAAATTAAAAAGTAAAAATTAAAAGAGGTTTAATTAATAATAGTTATAAAGAAGTAGTATTTTAAGTCTAAGAGTATAAGGGAAGGCTAAAGAATATCTAAATTAAAAACGGCTACTTAATAATAATAATAATAATTAAAAAAGGAAAAAAAAAAAGTTAAGTAGCTAAGTAAAAGGCTACCCTTTTATATTAATCGTAAGGCAGCCTCTGTTAATTAAAAAAAAAAAGTATTAAATTATAAATAATAAAAAGGCCCTGATTTATAATTTACTCCTTTTTTTCTTTATATAATAATTATAATTTAGTATTAATTAGCTAAGAGGCTTATAATACTTTCCTCTTTAATATTTTAAGTTTAAGGGGGGTATATAGAGGCCCTCCTCTAATCCCTCTATTCCTTTTTATTTCTTCCCTTAAATAATAACTTTTTAATTATAATTATCCCTTTTTACTTAGTCTCTTTTCTTTTTTTAATAATATAATCTACTTACTTATTATATTTAATACTTTAGTTATTAATAATACGTATTAAATTATTAAAACTACTTATTATAACGTCCGGCCTTAGTAATATTCTTCTTTTATTCTTAAAAAGGCTTATTTTTAAAAAACTTAGGGCTATAAGTTCCGAGAGGTTAATAAAAAGTAAATTATAATAAGTACTACTCTATTTAATCTTTTTAATCCTAGTCTTAATCTAACGTTCCTTTTTTTTAAATCTTTAAAATTAGTAATTAGTTAACTTTTCTTAAATTAGCTAGAGAGCTTTATACCGAATTTTATATTATAAATCCTTAGTTTAATAAATATATTAAAAAATAAATAGTTTAGAAGTTTTAGTAATTAATTATAAATTAGAATATTATTAAGAAGTACGTTGGTAAACTAGGTATTATAAGTAGATCGTTTTTATAAAGCTATTAGGTTTTTATTAATTATAATTATACTAGTTATTTTAGCCCTCTATTTTAATAATTAAGTAAATAAACCCCTATTATTAATTCTTTACTTATCTAGGCTTATAATATTTAAAATACTATACTTTATAACTATTATATATAATCCTTTTTAAAATATATTAATTTTAATACTAAGGAGCTAATTAAAAAAATAATCCTCTATTTCGAATACGTTTCTTTACTAAATTACTTTAATAATCGATATAGTAATTATATATATTTTAAAAACGAGAAATACTATTTTAAAAAAAGCTAGGGTTAGTAAAATATTAAAAAGTCCGGGGCCGATCTTAAGTAAAGCTATTATTATTATTATATAATAAGTAGTAGTAGGGTAGTATTTCTAATCCTAGTTAATATTAAAAAAGTTAAAATTTTAGTTTATATAGTTTTTAACTAAATTAAAATTACTAAGGCTAAGGAGGATAAGTACGATTCTATTCTTAAGGATACCCCTCTAATATATTTTACTAAGGATTATATATTTATAATTTATAAAAGCTATTAATATTTAAAAATAAAATAAGTAGAGCAAGAGGCTATATAAACTAAGTTAAATTTTAAATAAGCTTAATTAAATAAAGAACTAAGCTTAGATACTTAAGGGGAGGAGTAGGGTTTTTTAATATAATTATATAATTAATAAATAAGGTTATTAGGTTTTTAATTATAATAACTAAAAAATAATTCTTTTTTTTTTATTATCCCCTTATATTTTTATTTTAAATCTAAGTAAAAAAATAACTAAAAAATTAGTAAGATTTAGTAATATCCTTATAAAATAAATATTTAATAAATAAAAATTCGTAACTTATACTAAGGATTAGTAATAATAAGGGGTAATTTACCCCTCTTAAGAAGCTTTTATTTATAATCGGGTTTATTTAATAAGTAGCTAAGTATCCTTATCCCTAGAGTTTATTATATTATTATTATAATTAAGAAGTAAAATTGCGGCGTTAATTATATTATTTTATAAAAATAGAAGGTTAGCTAAGTTAGAAATAAAGTTATTATAAAGATTAGCTTTATTAAGTAATAAATAGAGGCCTTTTAAAAACTTTAAGAACTTTTTAAATTAATTATTAATATAAATAACCCTTATAATTAGGTTATTAATAAACGTCTTTAGTTAATATAACGATCCGTTTAGAGTAGTTAAGTAAATATAGAAAAGTCCTTATTAATAATAGTTAAGTTTTTTAAAAATTAATATATTAATCTTTTATTAAATATTAAAAATAAGAACTAAATTACTAAGTTATAATTTTATTAATTAAAGGGAGTAGGAGGAGTTAAATTAGTTATAGGTTTAGGCTCAGTATTAAGTAACTTTATTAACTATAGCTTCTTAATTATTTATTAAAAAAGTAAAAACTTATAATTAAGTTTAAACTTCTTAATCCGTTATATATATATTTTTTTAATCGAGTACTTTTTAAGTTACTATTTTTTTTTTAATTAGGGTTATTATATAACGACTATAAATAAAATAGAATAGTATATAACTTAATAATACTTTAATAGTTATCCTATTTATAAAAAGGGCCGTAGTAAATATAGGTTTAATATTTTTCTTTTCCTAATTTAACTAAATACGAAGTATATATATAATAAGTTAGTAACTCTTTTTAAAGAGCCCGTTAGTACGAGGGTTATAAACTAATATAACCTTTTATTAAGTATTATATCGTTAATTAAGCTAAGTAATAGCACCTATATTTTCTTATCCCCTATTAATAATTAGAGTACTATAAATCCTATAGTAATAAATAATATCTTCCTAAATAAACTTCGTAATATTTTTTAATATAGTATTTATTATAATCCGTACTTTTAAATACTCTATAAACTTATAACGCACCTTAATAACTTTCTATTTATTTATATACTAAACGTTTAAATAAATTTAAAAAAAAAGCTTATAAATTAGGATTATAAATATATAGGGATTATTAAAGCGTCGTAATCTAGCTTTTTAATAAGTTTTATAAGTTATAATTAGCTCCCGGGCCTAAGTATATATCCTTAGCTAGTAATATCGTTCTATAAAGTAGAAATAAATAACCTCTCGTCCCCTATACCTAGACTTATTATATACTTCGTTAATTAGGTCTACTTAGTAGCGCTTATTATTAATTACTTAAGTAAGTTAAGGACGGGTCTTTGTCCTTTATTAAAATAAAAATTTATTTTATATAATAAATCGTATTACTATTTATTTAAAACGTTTAAACTAATTAAAGGGTATACTAACTAGCCTCTTTAAAAAAAAAAAAAAATAAGTAATTTACTTCGAGGGATCTAACTATTATTCGTTTAGTATTAATAAATTAGCTAGAATATTTATTTCCTATATCTAATTAATAATAGCATTACTATAGCTATATACTATAATAAAAAAGTTCTTTATAACTTATATTTATAAAACTCGTATATTAATAAAGTCCTTAATATCCCCATTAAGCTCTACTTTAGCTAAGTTAGATTAGCTAGGGTTTTTTTTTAAAAAGCTATTTACTATAATATTCTTCTTCTTATTAATATACTTAATTTTAAAATTAAAAAGTCTAATCTAAGAGAACTAGCGCATTATTATTACTAATAATAAGTTATTCATAATATTATTAATCTAAGTAATTAAGACCTAAGTATCGGTTTTTAATAAGAAGTTAATCCTAAATAAATAATTATAAAAACGCTTTAGGCTTATTAAAACGCCTTATATTTTAAGCTTATTAAAGTTATAATTAAGCTCTAGTCCGCACTATATCCCGCTCTTATATTAAGTAATAATATACTTATTATTAATAATCTAACTAAGTATACTACCCTATTTTTTAATACTAGCGTTTATTATAAAGATAATCTATCTAATTTTAATATTATAATTTAATAAAACTAAAATAGGGGTTATAATAATTACCTCTTTAAGCATTTTTATAACCTTAATCTATAATACTCCCTATTTAAAAAATTAGTTCTTACTAAGTAGGGAGTATAACGGGGCTATTATAAAAAAAAATTACTTAATTTAATAATAATAAAAGATAATAATACTAAAAAACGATTTAATTTCTAAAATACTTAAGTATTTTATTTATTTAAGGATTTTAAGGACTTTAGCTTAATTAGGCCGTCTCCTTTTTATTTTATAAAAATAGCTTATAATAACTACGAATAACTAGTACTATTATAACTTCGCTCTAGAAATAATATAGCTAGCTAGCTCGATATTAACTAAGACTTAATTAATATTCTAAAAGTATTTATAAATAAATTACTAAATCCTAGGATAGTTAGTTAAGTACTCGTTATTATAATAAGATTATAAGCCTTTAATTACGATATTATTAATAAAAATACCATAGTATTTTAAAATTAAGTTATAGAGAATGTAGGTTATAATTTAATAAAACTAAGCTACTAAATTTATTACTCTTTATAAGAAGGTATAATATTTATATAGCCTAAGTAAAGTTAAAAAGGTTATTAAATCGCAGCTCTTTTTATTTAAAAAAATCTAATTATAATTAAAAAAGAAATCTAAGAGGGAAATAAACTAATTTATAATAAATTCTTTTAAGAACTCGTTAATATTAAGTAGTTACTAAGCATCCTAAAGGGTAATAATATTAACTTTTATTATTAAGTTAATTAGTTAAAAACTACCGTTTTTTTTTATTATTAAAAACTAGGGGTTCTAATACGTAATATAACTTTCTTTAATAATACTTTAGGTAATACGTTTTTAAATTATTTTAAAAGCTTTTAGTAATAAAGCTTTTAGGATAGGGATACCCTTTGCTTATTAAACCTTATAAAGTATAATCTTAATTAATTATAATAGCGCGATTATAAGGTTAAAATAGCCGTATTTAGAGAAGTCCTATACTAATACTTTCTTTTAATTAAAGAGTATCTACTTAAGGAGATCTTATTTATAAAATAAAAAATAATTATAATCCTTAAAAATAGCTTAGAGTTAATTATTTATTAATCTAGAACCTAGTTTTATATTAAAAAACTTAAGTATAATAATATCCTTATAAGGGCCCGATTAGTTTCGTAGCTTATTTCTAATTTCTTTAAGCTTTTTAAGCTTTTAGTAAGGATTATTATTAAGTATTAATTTATTAAAGGGCGCGTTATTAACTAGCTAAACTTTTTAATTTTTTTTTTATATATTATATTAGCTTTAGTAGCGTAGGGAATTTTATAAAAAGCTTTTTTAATTACTTCGTATAATTTTAATACCTTTTATCCTAGTTTTTTAATCCGTTATTTAATATATAATTCCTCTTATTAAGAGGTAAGTATTCTTATTAAAAAATATAAATTATTTAGGTTAGCTAATCTATTTAATATACTTCCGGCCTTACCCTAAGTAATTACTATTACTCTCTTAATCTATATAATTTAAAGCTAAATTATATAGAGTACGACTATAATTATAATTTAGTTAGCTTGGTTTTAGTTTAAAATTATTATAATATACTCGTTTTTTTTTAATTTAAATTTTAAATAGGGGTTATTAAAACTAGTAATATTCTTAGTTATATTATTAATATTTAGTTTTTTAATTTAAAAACTTCTTCTATATACTATTTAAATTAGGGTAAAATATCTTTTACGTCCTAAAAACCGTTCGTCCTAATTATCCTTATTAAGATCCTTAGCCTCGTGTCCTTAGTATAAATTAAAGTAGTAATTATTAACTTATTATATTTAAAAAATAGCTTAGTATTTTATATAAATAAGAGACTTAATAATAATAGATCGGAGGTCTCTTACTTATTTTTAATAAAAAAATAAATAGTTATTTTAAACTTATTAATTTATATATTTATAAAATAAAAACCGTTAAAAATTATTTAATTAATTAAATCGTACTTAAACGTTTATATCTAAAGCTTTATTATTATATAAAAAATACTAGCTTTTTTAACATATTATTTTAAAAGGATATTAACTTATGCCCTAGTATTTAGGATTATAATAATTATTAAATCCTTATTATCCTAATTTATATTAAATATTTAGACTTCTAACTATAAATAAGCGTTTAAAATTATAAAAATTAGAATTTTAAAAATCGGGTTAGTACCTCTAACTTTACTAATTTTAGCTATATAGCTCAGTTTTAAGAAGAGGTTTTTATTATATTTATTAAAAAGATTTTTAATATCTTTTTACTATTATCCGTTCTTTACTAAGTTAGCTAAGGACTTCGGAGCTTTTAATAAGATTTTATTAGTATTAAAATACCCTTAATTACGTATTAAAGTTATTATTATTATAGTATATTTTAATATAATCTTTTATAAAAGGTTTATAAAAAGCGAAATTAAAGCTTTAAGCCTTTTTTTTATTAGTTTTTTAACCTTGGTTTTAAGGTTAAAATCACGGGGCTAATTTATAATTATTATTTTTTAAGTTTTATAAAAAAGAGGCTTTTAGGTTCCCTAAGTATTAATATTAGGGGTACTAATTAAAACTTTAATAAGCTAGGGCCTAGAGGTAAATCTAAAAATTACGTTCTTTACTATTTTAAAAACCTTGTTATTATTATTAATTTTTATAATTTCTCTCCTTTAATTAAAGAAAAAAACTATTTTTTTTCTAAGTTATAAAAGCTAAGTTAAGTTATTAATCCCGTATATTTTTTTAAAATAAGGTTTAGTTACTAAGGTATAGTTCTTAGGGGGTCTTCCCCTATAAATAATATAGATATTCGCTTAGTTATAGTAGCCTAAATTAGGTCGTACTACGTAAATATATTTAATCGTACTTATAAAATTAACTAAAAGAAGTATAAGTATAGTTTACTAAGGTAGTTCGATTTAATAATTTAAAATCTACTTAACTAAGAGCTTAGTATCTTCTTTAATTAATATATTTACTATATAAAAAAAGAGGGTAATATAATTAATAATTATACGCCTTTTTCTATTTTTAATTATAATAAAGGGGATATTATTTATAGGCTTATAACCGTTACGCTTTTCGTAATACTAAGCTCCCTAAGCTAAAATAATAAAATAAATATCCTTATTAAGAATATACTAATCGTAATCCTTAATAATTTAGTAATATTAACTTTAATAATATTAATAACGATCCCTAGGTCCTATAATCGGGGGCTAATTAAGACGCATAACGCTTATATTAAATATATAAATAGGGCCTCGAGAGTAAATACTATTCTAATAGATTTTTAGTTTACTTATTCTATTAGCTAGGTTAGAATTAATAATATTATTAATAACTACTTAAGTAACCTAGACCTTTATTATTAGTTAGTAATATTATTAATAGTTTAAATACTAATACTAAGTATTTTTATATACTTAAGGAGTAGGGGGCTATAATAAGGACTTAAGTTAACTCTAATCGTTTATAAAAAATAGGCTATACTCTTTCTTATACGTAATTACGTTAAAAAGTCCTATTTTAAACCTCGTATACTTTATTAATTTAATAAAGCTATTTAAAATAACCCTAACTTCCTTTACTACTTCCTTTATAATATTAATATAAAACCGCTTATATATAGCCTTAATTAGGCTTTTATTAATTATAATATAGAGGTCTTATTATTTAATAAGAGTAATTATATTATTAATCTTAATAAATAGTATTTAAGTAGAGTTTAAATTAGAAAATAAAATAAGTAGCCCCTTAATAACTTTTTTAATTTACTCTTTTTTATTTAAAAAGTAGTTAATATTTTATTTCTTATACTCTTTTAAAAAAAAATCCTTAGCTTAGGCCTAGGGTAGTTTTTTAATTACGTCCTTAATTAAAATTTAATAATCTCCTCTTATAATATATATAATAAGTTTATTCTTAAATCGGTCCGGGACCTTACTAATCTCGTATTAATCCTCGAACTTTTCTAAGAAATTTATAATATTATTATTTTTAAAAACTATAATCCCCTTTTAATTAAGGAATAGTATTTTATAAAAACCTATATTCTTTATTAAATTAAACTAAAGAATCGTAGGGCCCTTAGTTTAAAGCGTAGCTATTTAAATCTAAGTAATAATAGTACTTAGGAGAGTATTAATTAAAGTATTTATTCTAACTTAAGCCGTAATTAGTTTTTTTTAATTAAATTAATAAGTAGATTTATTAAAAAGAGTAGCCTACTTATTATTAAACAATTCTATAGCTTATAGGTCTTAATAAACTATAAAAGTTAGTTTAATAAACGGTTTATTTAAAATAAAAGGGTTAGGTTTATATAATTAAATATCCTAAGGGGCGCTAATAATAATAAAAATAACGTATTAGTTATTTATATTTACGATCTAGGGTTATTAAAAGTATAGTTTATTAATTTTATTTATAGTTTTAATAGTTTTATATTAGTCTATTTATTCTAAATAGAGTTTAAAAAGGGAGGAAAGGAGCCGTTTTAATAATTAAAATATAGCTATTATTTTAATTAACGTAATTTAAACCGTTCTTCTTAGTCCCTACTAAGTATATAACTAAAGTTTTAATTAAACGTCGTATTAGGCCTACGGTAATACTAATTAAAATTATTAATAAGTCTAGTTAAAAGCTAGTTTTATAAGCGCCCTTAGTCCGATATATCCGTACCTCTAAATAAGTTTATTATTAAGTCTCTAGGCTATATTAATTAATAAAGAATAGTTTAGTTAAATAATTAATTATACCCGTTAAAACGTTTTATTAGTTCTAATCCTAATTTATTATTTATTTTTTTATATTATTATAGCATTTTATACTTAGGCCTAATCTAGTCCTAAGTATTTATATTCTCTTCTACTTTTTATTTCGTTTACTTCTCGGGGTCTATTATATTCCCCGTCTTATTAAATAAAAAATCCTTTTTTATATATCTTTATTATTATATTTTAATTATTTAGTCGTTTTTTTTAAATTAGAGTCTTATTATCCATATTTATCTTAATTATTACGCCGTTTTCTTTAATTAATTATTTAAAGTATTTCTAATTAAATCGGGTTTTTTCTTATTTATTTTCTTATTTAATAAAAAAGGGATTTTTAAAAGGGGAGATTATTAAAAACGTATAGAGTATAGAGGACTTTCGTAATATAGTACTTTAAAAGAACTACTAATACTTATAAAAGTAATATAAAATACTTTTTTTAATTAGGTTAATACGGCCTTAATTAATAGAATTATAACTAAGGGAAGAGGATAGTATTAATTAGATTAAAAAGGTAAACTTCTTAATTATTTTATATTATTACGTTTAAAAATAAATTATTAAAAAGGCTCTAGTTCGATTTTAAAAAAGTATATATATAATTAAAATAAAAATCCGCGCTATTTAACTCCCTATTTCTAATTAGGGCCTTTTTTTTTATATTTTACTTTAATTAGCCCTCCCGTAGATACCTATACTTAATTAGCTTTAAAAAAGAACTACTAGGACTAATCGCCCCACCCCATTCTATTACTTTCTTAATTATAAATATTAAATATATATATAAAATATAATATCCCCCTAACGGAGTAATCCGCCGGGGCCGTACTATATATTACGTATTAGGGAAAACTAAGTATATTACGCTCTATACCTAACTACTAATTAAAATAGTAGTTAACTAACTCGACCGTTATTTTCTTTTTATTAATAGCTCCCGACCTTCCTCTACGTAACTATTTAGAGAGCGAGCTATACTTATTCTAATATATATAAAACTTTTTAATACTAGCCTATATAAGTAACTAGATTTTATATTATATACTCCTTCTTATTAAGGGTTAAGGGGCCCTTTATATATTCTTTTATATTTATAATATAGTCTATATCAAAGGGATTTTTAGCTTTATAAAGTATAATTTCTAAACTAATATTAATATACCGGATTTTAATATTTATATTAGCCCGATTATTTATAATATTCGTACTATTACTTAACTAAATTCCGTATTATTAAAAAGTACTTTATTATTTTTTAGGCATACTTATATTAGTTACGATAGTTATAGTATCGAGCTAACTAAAGAGGGTGCTTAGTTTAAGAGGGGTAAACTTATTAATAAGCATTTTTAGCTTACTAATTACTAACTATATACTAAGAATAGAGTAAGTTCTTATTAAAATAGTAGTTTATATATTAATAAGTTTATTTAATAAATTTATTTAATTTAAATAGAGAGTAGCTTTAGGTAATATTAGAAGTAATGAGGATAAAAAGAATCTTTATAAGCTTTAAAAAATAATAAATATTAGCTTATTTAGCCCTTTTTTTAGAAACCTTTATATTATTATTAAAATTTAGAACCTTTATAGTTAAGGGCTATTTCTAACTATTATAGCCGATTATTATAGCTAATTATTATGGCCGACTTTTATTATTAACCTTTTTAGCTAGCGCTACTACGTAAAAAGTAGCTTACTTATCCTAAATTATATAGCGGTTTTTATATTAAAATTACTATATTACGTTAAGTACGTACTTGGGGTATATTATACATATTATATAGTTAAAAAGTATACTATATTATATAATTTTTTTTAAAAGCGTAATCTTATTAAAGTCGATCTTTTGCGCTTATAAAGCCGGAAAAAAACTACTATATAAAATATAATATAGCGAGCTAGGAATTAAAATAGAACTTCTATTTTTATATATAAAAAAACCCGTAAATAATATAAAAAGAGTAAGTTAACTCGTAATTATTAAAACTCGTAAAATATATCTTTTTACGAACCTCTTTACGAATTTATAAAATAAAATAGTATTAATAATAATTTTTATTTATAATATTACTTTATAAAAGGCTAATAAAAAAAATTTACTTATTATAATAAAAATTAACTAATAAAAATAGTATTAACGCTAGTAATAAATAGGTTATTAAATACGGGATTCTAAATTAATAACCCTATACTTCGGTAATTTCTATATATATAGTTACTAAGTATTATTACGACCTAATACGCATAATAAGGCTAAGGCCTCGCCCTATAGGACCTACGGCAGCTACTATACTATATATATAAAAATACGGACTTAAAGTAACTCCTCTCGGGATAGAAGAACTATAAATAAATTATATAATTATAATTATATAATAAAATAAAGAACGGATATTTATAAATAAATAAAACGGACGATTATAAATAAATAAAATAGACGACCGTTTAGTAAATAGTTAAATAATAATAAATAAGAATATTATAAAAAATATATTTAAAAACGAGACTTATATATAGTATAAACTTAAGTTAAATTTAAAAATAAACTTTTTATAGCTTTTTTAATAATTAACTTAGTATTAAATTTTATAATCGTTTTTAATTATTTTTATTAAGAACCCCTTTTAATAAAATTACGATTAATTATTAAAACCTTATTTATTTAATAATTTATAAATATAGTTTTAAAAAAGTTATTTATAACTATAATACTTTTTACTTAGTACTTATAGCCTTAACTTTTATTAATATATTTACTATAACTAGCTAGTTATAATATTTTAATTACTCTTATTTAATAAGTTTATTTTATAAAAAAACTAATTAAATAGTACGAATATATTAACTATTAATAATAATAATACTATATAGCTTATTAAAATAGCTATACTTACTATTTAATAGTTATATAATATAATACTTAAATTTAAAAATAAAAATAAATAATTTTATACTTAGTTTATAGCGCCCCGACTCCCTTTAGTACTTAAAACTAAGTACCCCGAACTAGAACCTTATAACGGGTCCCTAAATACTTTTTAAAAATTTCTTATTTAAATTAGGGCTTATTTATACTATTATAATACCTCTTTTATTATTAAAATAAATAAAATTTATTACGTAGTTTTATTTTTTTTAAGAAAATACCCTTACTTAGTTCGAACTTTTTATAAAAAACTATTTTAAAAATAAACGTAATATTTAAAATAAAAATACTAAAAAAATCTTTAATAATTACGATAAGTTTAAAAAAAAATTTAAAAAAACTTTTAATAATTTTAATAAAAAACGAATTACTAAACGAAGGCTTATAACCTTTATATAAAAAGGGTTAGTTAGTAAGTATATATCTAAATTTAAATAGATTATTTCTAAGCTTAATTAGGATAATAAAGTACTTATAATAGCTTTTTATTATAGCTTAAAAAAGAAATTAAGGATAACTTTTTTTAATAAAACCGGCTTAATAAACTCTATAATTATATTAATATAATAATTAAAATTAATAATTAACTCTATAAACGACGCTTTAAATAAAAAGGATAGAACGCTTAAAATAACTAAACTAAACTTAATAATAAATATAAATATAAACTAATAATTATTATAATAAGATATTATAATAAACTAATAGATCTTAGTATTATTAAAAAAAAATAACCCCGATAAAAAAAGGATTTTAAATATTATAATTATAATAAATTAGGATATATAGCTAGAGATTATTAATAACTTAAACGTATTTAATACTAACTTATTTTAAAAAAACGAGCTAATATTATAAATAAAAAAGTCCTTTATAAATAACTCTTATAAATAGCTTATTATAATAATAACTACTTTACTTACTAAAATAATAAGGAATAAATAGGATAGTATTTAAAATAACCTAAAAGTAATAAATAATTAGGATACGATACTACTCTATTTTTAATTAAAACCTTAGTAATAATAATAAAAAAAAAAGGATACTTATTTATTAACCCTATATTTTTAAAATAAATATTATCAAATACATTACTATACTCTCTTAGATTTATAAGAATATAAAAAAAAAAGCTAAGACGGACCTTATTATAAAAATATACTTTATTTTTTTAAAAAACGAATTAAGTAAAAACTCCTAGCTAATATAAAAAAGTAATTTTTTAAATTTAAAAAAAGAGGACCTAATATAAAAAAAATTATAAGTAGCCTCGTTTATATAGTACGACGACCCCCTGACGGAGTAATCCGCCGGGGCCGTACCGTGTATTACGTATTAAAGAAAACTAAGTATATTACGCTCTATACTTAATTACTAATTAAAACTCCTAACTTTCCACCGCCTACTTATAGAGCGAGCTTTACTTACTTTAATACATATAAAACCTCCTAATACTAGCTTATATAAGTAGCTAGGTCTAGTATAATCTATTCTTTTATATAAGTATTATTATTACTTAGGGGGTTTTATAAAAGCTATTTAAAATACTAGCTTATTACTCTAATCTTATATACTTCTAGCCCGTTTATTATAATTATTATAACTAGGCCGGTATTAATATATTAAATCTTAGTATTTATATTAGCCTAGCTATCTATAGCGCTTATAATATTACTTAGCTAAATTCCGTATTATTAAAAAGTACTTTACTATTTCTTAAGTATATTTATGTTAGTTATAATAGTTATAGCGTTAAGCTAGTTAAAAAGGGCGCCTAGCCTAAGAGGGGTAGACTTATTAATAAGTATTTTTAGGTTCTTATCGAAATAGTATTTTAACTAGCTAACCTCTTAACTAGTTATTTAATTAGCTATCTAAGTAGTAGTTTATATATTAATAGGTTTGTTTAGTAAATAGATATATATTTTAATAGATTTATTTAGTAAATTTGTTTAGTAAATTTATTTAGTAGATTTATTTAGTTTAAATAGAGAGTAGCTTTAGGTAATATTAAAAGCAATAAAGATAAAAAGAATCTTTATAAGCTCTAAGTAGTAAATATTAGCCTATTTAGCCCTTTTTTTAAAAACCTCTATATTGCTATTAAAGTTCAGAACTTTTATAGTTAAGGAAGGCTACCTCTAACTATTATAGCCGACTATTATAGCTAACTATTATAGCTAACTATTATAGCTAACTATTATAGCTAACTATTATAACTAACCTCTATTATTAACCTTTCTAACTAGCGCCGCTACGTAACAAAGAGAGTAGCTTACCTATTCTAAATTAAATAGCAGTTTTCGTATTAAAATTATTATATTATATTAAGTACGTACTTAGGATATATTGCGCGTATTATATAGTTAAAAAGTATACTATATTATATAATTTCCCTTAAAAACGTAATCCCGTTAAAGTCGATCTTTTGTACCTATAAAGCCGGAAAAAAAACCACCACATATAATACGACGAAATTATATAAACTAAAAATAACTTATCGAATTTAAAAAGGAATTTAATTTAAATAAAATCCTAATTAAATTTATTTATATAATATAAAAAATAAATAGTAATAAAAGGTTTATTTATAAAATTAAAAAATAACTTAAGGACTTTATATACGAAAATAAAATCGAAATAATTAAGAAATCGACTCTTAATTTTAAAGTTATAAAAAAAAAAATTAATTTTAACTTTAGGGAAGAAGATATTAAAATAGGAACTAGTTCTTTTTATTTTAATAAAATAGAATTACTTTATAATTCGGATAAACCTCGTAACGTTATTTAATAATATATTTAAATAAAGATTAATTATAAAGTACTACTTAGCGTTAATAATACTAGTTCTAAAAAGGATAATAACGAATTATAGTATAAATATATTTATTTATTTAAGAATAACTAAACTATTTAGTTTTATAAAACTAAAGAATATAAAAAAGTTATAATAACCCCCTATATAAATAAAACTTACTCTCTATTTAACCCCGAGGACCCCTTTTATAAAGAATTATTTTAAATAAAGTATTTAAATAATAAGTATTTTTAATATTTTATATATAAATAAAATAGTTATTTTTATTTATAAAAATATAATAATAAGCTTATTAAAGATATTTATATAGAAGACTAATTACTTAGCTAAACGTTATTAAGTTTTAATAATAATAATAAAGTAATATTTAGCCTAGGCCCTAGCCTTTTTATAAAATACTTTAATAATAAATATATAAAATAAGAAAATTATAAATACGACTAATATTAAGTTTATTATATTAAAAAAGTTAAAATATAAAAGAAATAATAAAAACTATATAAGTAAAGCGCTTAATAAAAAAAGCGTATATTAAAAAATTAAAAAAACTAATTATAAAAAAACGATAAAAAGTAAGAATAAAAAAAAAGTTCTTATATATAACTAAATAATATAACGATATATATTTATAAGTTAATTTTAATATTTATAAATAAGGATTAAATATTATTATTAATAGTAGTATATAAAAAACTTATATTTTATTAAAAATAGTAAATAAACTTAACTTATTATAAGTATAAAAAAATAACTTATATTAATTATAAATAATAAAAAGAGAACGAGTTAATTATAATTATAAATATATTAATTAAGAAACCGTATACCTCTCGATATATATTAATAATTAGTTAGAATAATTATAATATAATATTATAAAAATTAGAGATATTAATATTATCTTAAGAATCTCGTAATTATAAAAGTATAATTTATAAATAAATAGACTATTAACTAAGTCCTCTAAAAAAATCTAATTACTAAATAACTTAAAAAAAAAAAGGGTTTAAACGGATTTTTAATAACTTTTAAAAAACGAAAATAAGTATAATATATAGCTTTTATTAAAATAATAAAAAGCTTTAAAAAGTTCGTACATAGTAATAATAATTAAAAATCGTAACGACTTTAAATTATACTTAAAAAGTACTAAATATATACGAAATTATTTATAAAACCTAAGAAAATAGGATTATTAAAATATAGTAACTAGGATATAAAAATCGAATTTAAAAAAAAATATAGTTTAGGTTCTATTTAATATACTTAATAAATTAAAACAAATAAGAGTATTTTAATAAATATATTAATAAAAAACTTAAAAAGGGATATATTTAATTATTAAATTCTTTTATAAAATTCCCTTTATTTTTTATATTAAAAAAAAGTAAAAAATTAAGACTTATTATTAATTATAAAAGACTTAATAAAATTATAAAAAAGAATTATTACCCCTTATTACTTATTACTAAGCTTAGAAATTTATTTTATAAAACTAACTAATTTATTACTATAAATCTTAAAGAAATATTTAACTAAATTCGAATTAAAAAAAAAAGATAAATAAAAGATAGTATTTTAAACTTATAAAGGACTTTTTAAATACCTTATTATGCCTTTTAAACTTATTAATACTCCAATAACTTTTTAAATAATAATTAACTACGTACTCCGGGAGTACGTTAATATTTTTATTATTATTTATATTAATAATATTCTTATTTTCTCCTCTAATTTTAAAATATATAAAAAGTATATTTATATAGTATTTTAAAAGCTCTAAGATATTAAATTATATACTAAACTTTTTAAATACGAGTTTTATATATAAAAAATAGATTTTTTTAAATATACTATTATATTAAGATAAATTTATATATAAGTATTAAAAATAAAAATAATTAAGGACTAGCTTATATTATAAAACGTTAAGAATATATAAGGATTTTTAGGATTTATTAATATTTATTAATAATTCCTTAAGGACTATATTAATATAATTAGACCTCTTAATAACTTAATATAAAAGGATAGTCTATTTATTTAAGATCTTAAACATAAAGAAGTATTTATTAAAATTAAAAATATAGTCGTTTTTAAACTAGTTATTATAATCCCGGATTCTTAAAAACCTTTTAAAGTCAAAACTAATATTTTAAACTTTATTATAAAAATAATTTTAAAATAATAAAATAAATAAAAAAAGCTTTACTTATACTACTTTTACTCTAAAATATTTTATAAAATAGAATTAAATTAGTAAATTTATAATAAAAAACTAATACTAATTATTAAAATATTTTGAAAATAGAAACCGTAGTTATTTAAAACTAAATACGAAGTTATAATTTATATAAACTATAAAAACCTTATAAACTTTATAATTAATAAGAACTTAAATAAATAATAAATTAAATAGAGCGAATTCTTATTTAAGTATAATTTCTAAATTATTTATTAAAAAGGATTAAAAAATAATAGAGTAAACGCTCTTAGTAAAAGACCTATTTATAAAGTTATAGTCCCTAAAAAAATATAAGTTATTTTTAAATAAAAAGAGGATAGTAATTTTATACTAATTATAAAGCTCTTTATAATAATTAAAAAGATTAATATTAGCCCAATTAAAAAAATAATTCCTAAACTTATTATAAAAATTTATAATATACTTATATATAGTTACTAAAGAATTATTAAAATATAAAAACGGATTTATTAATATTATAATAAATCCGTTATATATATTAAAATTATAAAAATAATTAAGAACTACGTAACTTATAAAAAAAATAGAAATAGCCTATATAAACTATATAACGAGCTATAACTATTATAATTACTAATAAAAGTATAGTATTTAATTATATAGGACTTTATTATTAAATTACTAAAATTTAAAAAACTATTTATTAAAGTATAGTATAATAGTATTTTAGTTATAATTAACTAACTTACTAAGTTTATATATTTTATTTTTTATAAAGAATTAAGTATTATAAAAGACTTAGTATACGTATTTATTAAAATTATACTCTTAAACTACGGTTTATTAAAAAAAATTATTTTAAATAGAAATAAGCTATTTATTTCTAAGTTTTAAAAGTCCCTAATTTCGTAACTTAGTATAAACTATAAACTATTAATATTATTTTATTTATAAACTAATAAATAAATAAAAAAGATTAACTAGATCCTTGAAATATACTTTTATTATTATATAAACTATAATTAGAATAATTAATTAATACTTTTATTAATAACTTAGTTCGTATATAATAATATAATTAATAAAAATATAAAAGAATCCCCGTTTTATTTTGATTACGGATTCTAATTAATAATATATAAAAAAGTATAATAAAAACTATAAACTATAAAAGCTATAATAAACGTAAATAAACTTAAAGAAATCTATAAATAAGCCTTATTAAACCTCGAGTTTATATAATAATATATAAAAAAGAATATAAATAAATTAAAAATTAGAAAACTATTTTTAAAAAAGGAGGATAGTACTTATTTCTTTTATTATAATATTAAAATAAAATAACTAAATAATAAACTAAATTATAAAAAACTTAAACTTTTTAAAATTATTAAAAAAGTTTTATTAATTAATTATAAATTAAGATTACTAAATACGATACGATATTACCCTATTTTTTACGTCTTATTATTTAAGCTTATACTAAGAGGTTTATATATAACAAATTATATTATTATTAAACTAAACTAATTAAAATATAAAATTAAATAAATTATTAATTATAAAATAAAAAATAATAAAAAAAATACTTTATTAAATAAAAAAATTACGGATATAAAAAAAATATATAAAAACTTATTACGAACTTTTAGAACTCTTAATAACTTTTTAAAGAGTATTAGAATTAAAATTAAATTTAAAATTCCTAATTATTATAATATCTTAATTAATAATTTTAAAAATATTATTAGCTTATATTTTATAAGTTATTAAAGAAGTATTTTTAAAATCCTTAGAAAACTCCTTTAATATAACTCGACTCTTTTTAAATATTATTTATTTTTAAAAATAAAAATATTTTAATTTAAATAACGACTTATTTAACTTAGCTTAAGCTTATTAATAAGCCTTAGCTTTTTTTTATAACTCCGTAGCCCTTTTTTAAAACTATAACTCTTTTACTTTTTTTTTATAATTAAAATAATTAGACTCTATTACTAACTAACTAACTATACTTAATTAATTAAAATTTAATAAATAAAAACGTAATATATACGAATATAAATAATATTAGCGAACGTATTATATAAAATACTTAAATAATAATATATTCTATAAACCTTAGAATTAAGAAAAACTAAATAACGGACCTCTTATAAATAATAATTTAAATAAAATATTATCTTTACGCCTTTATTAAAAAAATAAATAATATCTAATAATTTATAACGAAATATAGCTATTAAAAATTTCGATTTTTTAATTTAACTTAATATTATATTAATATATTTTAAAAAAATACTTAACGATTCCCTAACTTAGGAATAAACGACTTATTTATAAGCCTAGAGAACTAGACTTTTAAAAAAAAAAGCTAATATTATAACTTAATATATATAATAAAGCTAGGGCCTCGCTTTATAAAACTTATAATAGCTATTATATTATATATATAAAAATACGGACTTAAAATAACTCTTTTTAAAATAAAAAAACTATAAATAAGTTACGTAATTACGATTATATAATAAAATAAAAAACGAATACCCGTAAATAAATAGGATAAATAATTATAAATAAATAGGACGGACGATTATTTAGTAAATAATTAGATAATAATAAATAAAAATACTATAAAAAATATATTTAAAAATAAGATTTATATATAATATAAACTTAAACTAGGCTTAAAGATAGACTTTTTATAGCTTTTTTAATAATTAACTTAATATTAGATTTTATAATTATTTTTAGCTATTTTTACTAAGAACCCCTTTTAATAAGATTATAATTAATTACTAAAGCCTTATTTATTTAACGATTTATAAATATAGTTTTAAAAAAGCTATTTATAATTACGATACTATTTACTTAGTACTCGTAACCTTAACTTTTATTAATATACTTACTATAACTAGGTAGTTATAATAAGTATACCTTCTTTATAAAAATTATAAAAAAAGTATATATTAAAAAAAGTTTAAAGTACTTCTTTATAAATATATAAAATACTTAGTTAGATATATATTAAAAATATATAATTTATATAAAGTCTAAGTACTCGTATTTAAGTAAGTATTTATAATAAAAAATATTAAGTTTAATAAAAAAGAATTTTATAATCCTATATATAAAAAGTAAGTTATTATAAATAAGTAAGTAAATTTAATAATCCGAGAGATATAAGAACTTTTTAATACTAATAATAAGTTAGTTCGAGTACTTAGGGAAGTAGATCTAAATTTTAAAAATACTAATACTTAGGATAACTCTATAATTAAAAATAGTATTATTATTAGATTTTTAATTATTTAGGATACTAAGTAACTAATAGATATACTTTAAAGTACGGTTAATAAAGCTAAAGAGGCTAATATAATTTTATTATTATTATTAATCCTTAAAATAACCCCTTTATACGAGCTCGGGGGTAGGGGTAAAAAAGGGGATATAATAACTAAGTTATAAATAGTTTTACGTAATTTATAGTTTTTTTTATAAGCGCTTATATATATTATAAAAGTTCTCGAGCTTTTAATTCTTAATAATTCTTAACAAAATACTAAAATACGTAGTAAACGAGGTACTAATTATAAAAAAGTAATTTTTAATATTAAAATTAACGTTAATAAAGAACCTTTATAATAAACTTTTATTATTATATAAGAATAAAGTTTATAAAAACTACCTTATTAAGTACTAAGTAAAGCTCTATTAGGTTTTGAATATTTAAACCGGGCCTATAAACTTTTATAACACTTTAATAATAATATTTTTATAAAGTTTTTATATTTAAATATAAAAAATAGTAATTATTATAACTATTATTAAGACTACTTTTTTTTTTATTTTTATACTTAATTAGTAAAAAATTATAAAAAAAAGTAATATAAGATATATAATATTTTATTAAATAATAAAAAGAATAGTTTATAAGACTTATTTAGAGCGTTTTAAAAAAGTTTAAAAACTACGACTTATTAAAATTAACTTCTAAAGCTTACTAAAAAAGTTTAGTAATATTAAATATTTTTTATAATAACTATAAAAGCTATTTAAAAATACTATAAATATAAAAATAAAAAAGCTAAGGGATATTAGTATATAAAAAAAAGTTAATTATAATTTTAAATAAGGGATCTTATTTTTATTAAAATAGGTATATATTTATAAATACGATACTAATAACGAGGTTTATAAAGTAAAAGTATATATATATATATAAAGGGATATATAATTACTTAACCTCTTATAAAATATATATACTTTAACGCTCGTTATAAAAGCCTTTAAGCTTATAATAATAATAACTACCTAATTTAATTTTAAAACTAATTAGTATAATATTATTAACGTATTTTTTAATACGCTTTTTAAAAATAAGAAACTAATAATTATTAAACTTTTAGAGGGATATAAAGTTATTAATAAAATAAATAAGTTTTAATACGCTCTATATAGCCTCTAAGACTTACTAATTTTTTAATTTTAAACTTTTATTTTTATATTTCGTAATATAAATATAATATATAATTACGAAGAGATCTATATTTATTAAATTATAAATAAGAAAATAATATTAGTATTTTATATTAACGACTTTATTATTTTATATTATTAAAATAATTAAAAAGTAGCTTAAGAGATCGTTAATAATATAAAAAAATATATTAACTTTAAAAAGAATAAACTAATTAATTACTTCTTTAAAATATAAATTTTATAAAACTATACTATTTATAAAATTTATTTTATTTATAACGTATATATTAAGTAAATTACTAAGCGCTTTAACTTTATAAATTTATTAAATCTAGTTACCTCTTTTTTTTAAAACGAGTTTAAACTAAACGAGGGGTAAGTAATAAAAAAGGAAATAAAGAGCTATTAAAAGAAGGTTAAAAATATGCTTTATATAATTATAATAATTAAACCGGACGTTATTTTTATTTATTTATAATTATTATAGTTCTTAACTAACCTAAGCGTAATTTATATTAAAATAATTAACTATTATATTTAATATTTTTATATAATAAAATATTTTGCGCTCTATTATAATAGTATACTAAGTATATAATTATTATTTTTAATTAGAAATACTAGCTTTATAAATAACGAAGTAATATAATAATTATTTTTAGAAATATATAATATTCTTTTTTAATAACCTAATTTAATAAAAATTAATACGCTAAGTAATAGTTATAACGTTAATTATTAAAGCTAAGCTTTTTTATTTTAAAAAAATTATAAAAGAGATTATAGCTTTAAAGCGCCTTTTTAAAGATATTACTTTTAACCTAAGAAAACTATAATTAGTTAATTATAATAATTAATAAATAATTCGATTTATTATAGGGGAAGGGGAAAAAATAGTTACTTAACTTTACTATATTAATATATAAAATATATAGCTAAAATAAAAGTATACTAAAAATAGCTTTAAAGTTATTTATATATTAATAAAAAATATATTAGTAAATAGACTTATTAAAAACCTTTTACGAGCTAAGTTCGAATATTTTTATATACTTCTTAATTTTTATAATACGTAAGAAGTTATTATAAATAATTAAAATAGTTAAAAATAATTAATTTAGGCTATATTTAAAAAAAACTTAATACTTAAAAATAGATAATAAACGGAACTTAGAGTATAACTTAAAAGCTTAAAATAAATAAAATAAAACTTTTCTTAGCTTAAAGGCCTAAATTTTTAAAATAACTTTACTTTATAGGGTATATATATATAAAAATAAGACCTAAGTTTGCGTTTATTATTTAAACTCTTAGTTTATAAAATACGTAATCGCTAGGATTATAGCGTTATTAATAAGGAGAATAAGTATATATACTAAGAACTACGCTTTATATATTTTAAAATTTATAAAATTAGGAATAATAAGAGTAATAAGGGGTATAAGAAGTAAAATAATTATTAAGTTAATAATTTAAAATACGGGAGCGGGCGGCGTAATAAAAAGTTAGTTATAAATAATTATAATAAATATAATTAATAATATAAGTATATTTAAGAGAAGGGGCGGGGGGTATATAAAAGAAAAGTCCTTTATATAAAACTTAATATAATTTTTATATATTTTTTTATTATTTTTTATATAACGAATAATAGCGCGGAGCTTATTAATTTTTTATTAAAATTATAATTAAGAATACGCTTTTTAGTAATAAAAAAGGATAATATATTTATAATAAAAAGAGTACTATTTATAATAGCCTTAATAAGGGCCTAGGCTATTAACTATATAATAACTAATATATTAATATACCCTTTAACTAAATAGTTATTAAAATAGTATATAGTGGTTTTTTTCCGGCTTTATAGGCGTAAAAGATCGACCTTAACGGGATTACGCTTTTAAGGGAAATTATATAATACGGTATACTTTTTAACTATATAATACGTATAATATACCCTAAGTACGCGCTTAACATAATATAGTAATTTTAATACAAAAACTACTATATAATTTAGGATAAGTAAGCTATCCTCTTTAGCTACTTACTAACAATAGGCTAAGTAATATACTTACGTAGCGGTACTAGCTAAAAAGGTTAATAATAGAGGTCGGCTATAATAGTTAGCTATAATAGTCGGCTATAATAGTTAGAGGCGGCCCTTAACTACAGAGGTTTTAAACTTTAATAGTAACGTAAAGGTTTTTAAAAAAAGGGCTAAATAGGCTAATATTTACTACTCTTCGTACTAGAGCTCATAAAGATTCTTTTTATTTTTATTATTTTTAATATTACCTAAAGCTACTCTCTATTTAAACTAAATAAATCTATTAAATAAATCTACTAAATAAACTTATTAATATATAAACTACTACTCTACTCTTAGTATATAGTTAGTAATTAATAAGCTAAAGATACCCGTTAATAAGTCTACCCCTCTTAGGCTAGGCGCCCTCGGCTAGCTCGATACTATAGCTATTATAACTAATATAAGTACGTTTAAGAAGTAGTAAAATACCTTTTAATAATATAGAATCCGGCTAAGTAATAATACGAATACTATAAATAGCTAAGCTAATATAAATATTAAGATCTAATATATTAACGCTAGTTTAGAAATTATACTTTATAAAGCTAAAAATCCCTCTAATATAAGCTATATTATAAACGTAAAGGAATATATAAGGGGCCCCCTAACCCTTAATAAAAAGGAGTATATAATATAGGATTTAGCTACTTATGCGGGCTAGTACTAGGAGGTCTTATATATATTAAAATAAGTATAGCTCGCCCTCTAGACGGCTAGAAGCGGGGGAAGGTCGGGAGTTTTAATTAGTAATTAGGTATAGAGCGCAATATACTTAGTTTTCCTTAATACGTAATATACAGTACGGCCCTAGCGGATTGCTCCGTCGGGGGGTATTAAAATAGTATATATATTAACTATTATTTTTTATAAAATAATAATTACTATCCTTAGGATTAATAAACTAAAAAACTATTTAAAAATAAAGTATATATTATACTAACCGTTCTTTAAGAGCTATTTTTTTAAGCTTTTTAGGAACTAAGTATACGTTAAATAGGCTTAAAATAATAAAAAGAACTATACTTATTATAGGGGGTACTTTAACCTCTTAGCGTTTTTTTTTTTTATTACTTTTTTAAAAAAAAATTAGTTTTATATTTTTTAAACTTTAGAATATTATTAAATACGAACTTTTAAAATTATAATATATAATATACTTTTTTTAAAAAGCTTATTATTTAAATTAGTCTTATTTTTATTTTTAAACTCCGAGGGAGGGATAAGTAAAAGCTTTTTAAAACTTTTATTATTATTATTTATTTTATTATTATTTTTATTATAATTATTAATAAGAGCTTCGAACTTAATAAAGTTCTTAGTATTTTAATTAGTAATTTTAATATTTTCTTAATTAAAAAAAGAAAGCTTAGTAACTAAGTTTTAATAAGTAAATAAAAAGTTATAAGAAGAGGTAATAACCTAAAGGGGCTCGTTAATATTATTACCTATTTAAACTCTTAATAAACTATATAATATATATATAAAAAATATTATAAAAATTATATAAAACTTATTATTATTATTTTTAAATATATTAAATATTTATATTTAAAATAAAATTAATAAACGATTTAATAATATAAGCGCGCGTATATAATAAATAGGAGTATTTATAATAATTATAAAAAAGTTAAAAAAAAAGAAAAATAATACCTAGGTAATATTATAAAAATTTAGATATATATAAAGCGGCTAAGTAGCCTCGCTCTTAATAATTTATATATTAAAAATAGTAAAATATGTACTATTTTAAGTTAGGATTTTATTTATTCTAAATAAAGGGATATATTTATAATAAACGCGGTTTAAAAAACGTATATTTTTTATACTTATTTTTTTTTATTTATATTTAACTAAATCGGGCTTTTATAAGGGTATTTAGAGGTTTTATTTTAAATATAATAGCTCTCTAGTAATAATAATTAAGGAGTATATTACGTAATAAGGATAGTAACCGTATTTTATAAAGTACTTATTATATACTAAATTACGTATCTATTTTAAAAACTATATATATAAACCTTTTTTTTTATTTATTTTTATTTTAATATATTAAGCTACTTTTATTATACTCCGTATACCTATTACTACGTGCTATAACTCGTGACAGAAGTATCCACGGCATGGTTTATACCCTTAACGTTTATAAAAATCGAATCATGCTATTTAACACCCGAGAGCTATACGGAGAACAAATTTGCGGCAAAGAAAAGCAATCTGCGACACCCCCATATGAAAAGACAACACCGACAAGCAACAAAGGAACGAGGGTGGAAGCTTGGATTCGGGGACGGGTTTGGATGAAGTTTGCCGATGAGTAAGGTAAGCGTAGCGGCTGTGGCGCGGTTGAGGCAATAAGTAGCAGTCTGATTTCTGTAGACGATGACTGTCCGAGGACCTGTTCCGCAGAACAAACAGCCGAACTGGGTCTTGACAGTATTAGTTGATGTCGAGATGCAAGTGAAATTGCAAAGGGTTGGTGGATGAGTTTGTGGGTTGTCTTCCAGTCGGGGGATGGCCGACCTGTTGAGCGGAGGGTCAAGTCCGTGGCTGGAGACACAGTACGTACTGTGACTAAGGTAGAGACCAGACTAGGCCCAAAAGAATGACGGGGCTTCTGAATAAAGTGGCGCAGATGATGCGATGTGCGATTTGGTGGATCTGATAGGAGCGCCACAAACGTTTGGCTGAATTAAGCTTAGCGAATATCCTAGCCAGCCAAGGGTACGTATCTCGCCATCCACCCTTGCGTCCACGTGATATCAGATGAGCACGGAGGCTCGGCAGCGGGTCTTTTGGCCCCCTGCAGACCTCCTGGACTCTTGGAGCAATTCCCGCATTTCTCGGTTTTCCGTCTCATTTCTGCCCTCATTTTGTCTGCCCACCCTGTGTATCCGTAGAATGCTGATGGGGGACATCACCACTACCTTACTCCCTACACCAAACTCGTTGAGCCCCCCCCCCCCCCCCCCCAAATACTTCGATTTCCATGCCCGATTCATCTCTGATTCTTTGGAGACACTGCTGCCCACCTTCCGAACAGAGCCAAGAGGTCCTTGCGTCGACACGGCGATTTTCAACCCACAATGTCCACTCTGTCGATTAGCTCCCCCCCCCCCTGAGAACCCCGGGCGAATATGCGGATATTGGGCTTCTCTCTACCGAGTACGGAGTACGGAGGGAAGACCTTGTCACTGACTCTGAGGAACGTCGAACATTATATAATAGGTAACCACATTGACAGGGCATCGCACCCAGCACTGAGGAATGAAGAGCCACTGGCGAGTTTCAAATGGCTCACTGTGCCATTCGGCTCATTGTCGCCGCCGGAACCTTGCGAAAGCGAGATGGGTTCTGTCTCCGTACGTTTAAAATCTCAAAATCAACAATCTCACGTACCAAGCATGGATTTCGCGTCTTGCCAACCTCATATACGAGCTCCCTCGCCGGTCTACCGCCTCGTCAATCTCTTAAGCTTCATGCGGAGTTAAATGTTTGCGGAACTCAATATTGCTCAAAGCTAAGCAGCAATCATGACCTGAGGTCAAGTCTCCGCAATTCATCTGCCGTCTCTGCAGCACCGAGTCAAGAGCTTACTACGTAGCTGCACGTTGTGCCGGTGCGAATCTGGGGTAGATCGTAGAATGCCCCGAGATTCCGGGACTTACAGCGCCTTGCCCGCCGCTGGTTCGTCTGGTCTTATGCTTTCATGTCCATGGCGAATGCTAAAGTATGCAACAGGCCTGCCGTTCGTCTGAACATTCTTCCTCATTCCTGGCTCACTCGGGCATATTGCAGCGGACTGCCCCCGGCAATGTCTCCTTTTGTCCTGCGGACCAATTTCACCGTCAGCCCTTCATCTCCTCAACTGTTCATCCCCTCACCTTGACAATAAAGATGACCGAGGGGACAATCCGCCGACAGCCCGTCAGAGGAGCACTTCCTGCGTTCTCCAAACAACGGCAGGGTGTTAGCACCAAAGTAAAGTACCTTAAGCTAAAGTCCTCTCGGTTGAATTGTCTGCCTTTAGCTTCTCGCAAGCTTCCTTGAGCTTTGGAGTGGTTATGAACTTCCCCGCAATCATCACTCTCCGTGCCATCATTGTTGCGAGCGCGAGCAGCTAGGAGTCGCAAATGCCACTGTAACCTCGAATGCTTATTTCCCAGATCCGCCGTCCAATCGAGCAAAGATCAGAGACAACGTTCTTATGTAAATCCTACGGTACACGGCTACAGCGGGTTCCTGCCAAGTCGTCCCCAATTCCCATCAATCATGCCTTTTCCCTGCTCTTCCTCCACCCGTCCGGAGCGGGACTTGGGCAAACCCTGGTTTCTCGAGCCCTGTCCCTCACCCTTTCCGCTTCACCCTTCGTGATCTATCTCGCGCAGCCACGGCGAGGAAGCCCTGGTCGCCGGCCCATGAAACAATCATTCCGCCAATCAACAAGCTGTTGCAATTTATCACGAGCCCTTGCGAGAGGTAACCTCTCCGGCGGACGCCCGCTCTTGGAAGTTGGAATCCCGCGAAAGAGACCAAGGGGCCTTCAGCACTGAGCATGGCGAGGAATTGTCCCGGCCTCCCAAGATGTGCGCTGGCCGGGTGCCAAGCGCCAAGTCCAGACGAACTGTTCTTGACTTTATAACAAAGTCGATCACCCTCGTTCTAGAAACCCAGGAGGAGGAGGCTCTCTTGTCCTATGACTGCTTGACCTTATTCCAACTTCGCCCTCTCACTCTCTCTAGTTCGCCAGGCAAGGGCAGCCCCTTTACAGCCAAAATGGCGTTGAACACTCTTCTTCAGGTCTTCTTCTTCACCATCCTTTCCTTCGCCTCTTCTGCTTTGGCCGCCTTCGGCGTTACCACCTCGGGTAGCAACTTCGTTGTCGATGCCGGCTCATCCAACACTCTCGTCTTCCAAGTTTCCAAGTCCAGCTGTGACATCAACTCCATCAAGTACCGTGGCAATGAGCTCCAGTATGCCAGCAAGGGCAGCCACATCAGCTCTGGTCTCGGAACCGCCACCGTCGAGGCCACCACTATCACGGCCAGCACCGGTAAGGTCATCAAGGTGACCTGCACCACCTCGACTCTTACACACTACCTCATTGTCAAGGAGGGTGAGGCCAACATTTACATGGCGACCTACATCACCGCAGAGCCAGACATTGGTGAGCTCCGCTGGATCTCGCGTCTGAACAAGGACACCCTCCCCAGCGAATACCCCTTCGGCGTTGTTTCCACCACCGCCGGCTCTAGCTCCACCGTCGAGGGTTCCGATGTCTTCGTCGTCAGCGGCCAGACCCGATCCAAGTTCTACTCCAGCGAGCGCTTCATCGATGACAAGGTCCGCTGTGTCTACGGTACCAGCCCCGAGGAGATCCACGTCTGCGTCTCCGTCGAGCCCAAGACTGGTTTCGAGCTCTCCTCCGGCGGCCCCTTCTTCCGCGACATCAACACCAACAACGCTGGTGACTCTACCAACCTGTACAACTACATGAACAGCAACCACGCCCAGACCGAGGCCTACCGTATGGGTCTGCACGGCCCTTACGTCCAGTCCTTCTCCCGCTCCGGCATCCCCAAGAACACCGACTTCAACTACGACTTCTTCAGCGAGCTCAGCCTCAAGGGTTACGTCGCTGCCTCTGGCCGCGGCACCGTCTCCGGCACCGCTTCCGGCATCACCGGCAGCTTCCAGCGTGTTGTCCACTGGTACAACGCCAACGCCCAGTACTGGACGTACGCCTCGTCCACTGGTGCCTTTACCTCCCCTCTGATGAAGCCCGGCACCTACACCATGGTCCTCTACCAGACCGAGTTCAAGGTGGCCACCAGCTCCGTCACCGTCTCCGCTGGAAAGACTACCACTGCCAACATCGCCAGCACCCTCGCTGCCCGCACCACCCTTTGGAAGATTGGCGAGTACGACGGCCAGCCTACCGGCTTCCGCAACGCCGACAAGCAGCTCCGCATGCACCCCTCTGACAGCCGCATGAGCAGCTGGGGCCCTCTCACCTACACCGTCGGCACATCTGCCGTCAGCGACTTCCCCATGGCAATCTTCACCGCCGTCAACAACCCCGTCACCATCAAGTTCAACCTCGCTTCCGCCCCTGGCGCTGCCACCCTCCGCATCGCCACCACCCTTGCCTTTGCCAGTGGCCGCCCCCAGGCCAAGGTGAACAGCTGGACCGGCCCGGCCCCTGCTGCGCCCACCAAGATTGACTCTCGTGGCGTTACTCGTGGTGCGTACCGCGGCCTCGGCGAGGTCTACGACGTCAGCATCCCTGCCGGCACCCTCGTTTCAGGAGCCAACACCATCACCATCAATGTCATCTCCGGCAGCAGTGGTGACACTTACCTGAGCCCCAGCGTCGTAAGTTTTGACTAGAGATCATTCGAATTATAAGTATTGATGCTAACTCATGTCCTAGATCTTCGACACCGTTGAGCTCTTCCAGTAAACGCATGCTGGTTCATATCCGGTATCAAATGCCTACATGTTCCTGCTTGAGACACAGCAGAGTAGGCATTGCATCTGAGATGGAGTTGAGATGCGTAAACAAACACTTCCTTTGAGTCTTCACTGTATATATTGGACCTGTGGTCAACAGCACATATGCTTTCATCGTACATAATTCTGCGAATAGTAGTCTACATACCCGGGTGAGGTGGCCTGCCATCTCACTAGTCAAGATAACTATTCTATCGTCTTGCCATGCATCGAGAGCCTTCATTGCGTCTCCGAGGTGACACAGCAAAGAATACGACAAGCCCAACGCTCCGATATTTCCGTTACCATTCGCGTAGACGCGGGAATCATCCTCTTTTGATCCTCCACGCCTTTGTACATGCATTGCAATCGAGATGCTTTTTGGGGCGGCCAAGTGAGCGAGTAGTAATGCAGTATCGTACAATTGCTTGACTTCCTTCACTCGTTTTTCAGTTATTGGCTATCCGTGGCCGCTGCTTCGCTTGATGTAATAGGCTGTCGAGGTCTGATTGCATGAGGTCGTTGTAAGTCGTGCGGGGAGTGCCGGTTCTTTGGCTCAATTGTGTCCAGGAAGATGACTCGACCATGAAACGATCGACACTATAGGGAGCGGCACGGGAAGATCTGTCGATATTGCATTGTCAGTGCGGTTGCTCAAAGGCAGAAAATTGATATGTTTCATACCCGGTGGGATACTCTACTAGGCTCTGGCTTGAGCTGGCTTTAGAGTGTGACATATTCGTTAGACTATTTTCCTCGAGAGTTTCAAGGTTTGCGCTCGGTTCGGATCGACTCTGGGGTAAGTCAAAAGACCCCCTTCTGGCCCACCCCCCCTTTTGGCCCACCCTTTTACCCCCTTTTACACCAAATGGTCTACTTCTTATTATACGTCTAATAAATCCACTTTTATATATTTATTTATTATATTTACTATATAGGTAGTAAAATAAGTATTATTTATATAAAAAAATACTATACTACGTAATATTAAGTATAAAAGTAGTTATAGTAACTCAAAGCTAAAGTTAGAGAAATGTTAGTGTTTATATACA